>JAVSBS010014609.1:0-63592 GCA_033124195.1 Coracias cyanogaster | reverse complement strand
GGGTAGGGGTAGCCCCAGGGTGGGGCTGGCTAGAGACAGCAAGTCCTGTGGGTGCTCTCTGCACCATGATAGGTAAGACGACTGCTGACACTCCTGCCAATGACATTACTTGTCGGTTTGATATACTTAGTAGCTCAGTTTTCTAGGAAATGAGACTCCCAACATATCACTCAATGTGGTATGCTTTTGTTCATATTCACATCTCTCAATGTTTTTCAAACTGGCTGGCAAGTGGCCAGCTGGAGTTGGTAGGAATCACCAAGGTGTTAATGATATTCCTACAAGCTTCATGAAATCACACATTTTATCACCTCAGCTGAGAGAAATGCAGTTGAGGGAGTACAGCCCTAGTAGACACCTGAGAACCCACTGGAGACAGAGCTTTCCAAAGAAGAAACTTTACTCCTCTCTGGACACCAGCTTTGAAACACAAATCTGTGGGAAACCACGTGCCCTTTGAGCTGGCACCCTGAGTGACGCATTTGGCGAGCACTTCAGTTTTCCCCCCTTGCACCTTTTTTTGGCAGCAGCTGACTGTGAGCAGCTGGCTGGTTTGGTCAGCCCACATTGTTCTTGCTTTTCCTCAAACATAAAGGTACATTCATTAGTGTTTGCAGTTAGTACTTTTTTTACATTTACTTGTAAGGAAAAGAATAAGTGGCAGCAGTGGCAACAGGTTTTACTGAGCTATTAAGGAAGAGGAAGCAATCTACACAGGCAATGCAGGACTCCAAAGGAGCACCCACAAACCTTCACATTGAAACTGATGTTTGGCAAGGAACCAAGTGCAGTTGCTTACCTAGTGCAGTTCCTCTCCTGAACAAGGCACAAAACACTCTAGCCCCTCACCACAGGAACATAAATGGCATTATTGACAGGTTTTTAAAAAATCCATAAGGCAACAGGGCTATATATGCAGAAGGACACACAAGGAATGGCAGTGCCCCAGAATACAAGGGGGGTGAAAAAGCAGTGCTACCCTCTTTTCTATGGGCTCCCATGAGGCTGGGTTTGTATCATGGAGAAGAACAATCCATTCGGTGTCCAGCTGGAATCTCAAATAACCATCTCATTTTTCTTTTCCAGTAACAGGGCTAGTTTTGTGCAAAGAAGATGACATGGAGGTCCAGAGACAGCAGAACTGTTAAACCCATGTAATTGCAATTGCAGTTGGCAAAAAATTAGAATAAAGCTTCTTGAAGTAGAAGGACACTTGGATAGAGAAATTGTGGCCTGAGGGTGTTTCCAGGGACAACTCTGTACCTCCTTCCCACTGGTATAATGTTTTGTTGAACATGTCTCATAGTGGACAAACATGAGGTTTGAAGAGTGGAGGAAAATACTTTGCAAGTGTGCCTAAAAAGCCTGTGACTGATGTGGTACAGTTTGGCTTGTCCTCAAAATGAGATTTTATGCGCTCTACCATCAGCTTACAAATGAGATGATTTGTGCCTGCGAGGACATCTTCTCTATAGTTTTTAATACCTAATAATGGACTAAAAAATCACTACTAGCCCTGGTACGGTGCCCTTCCCTACTCCTTGCCACTCAACTACTGAGCTTTGGGAAGCCTGCCAAGTCTCTGACAGCAGCTACTTCCCGTGGGAGCAGAACTGCATGACACAATTTGATCCAGGAGAAGAGACAGGGTTTTCATATTTTATTCTGATGTCAGCAACAGAAACCTTCAAAGCAGAAGAATACTCCCCAGCTGTGAGCTGAATTGCTCAGGAGGTACCACTCCTGTCGCTTCGTTAAGCTGGTCAGCATAGGAAAGAGCTCTTTTTCTAGGCTGGGTGCACTGAAGAGGCGCCAGGGCCTCCCACCCACAATCCTCATTAAAGAAAAATAACAACAGCACAAAGCCCAAGGATTGTTTACTTATTTGTAGTATCTCAGCAACGGCTACTCTCTATCATCTGTTTTTGCTTTGGTGATTTCTTTTTTTGTGAAGAAGAAATGCCACATGCTGCCACACAAGTAGCTAACCTCCTGCTGCTGGTCAAGAGACTGCCCGTTATGCCCAGGCGGGATGGAGCATGGGTTCTGCTCCCCAGCTGTTGGACCTGGCTTAGAAGGAAGTGGCACAGACCAGGACTTTGCAATTGTTCTCTTTTTCCCAATAAATCAAACATTCATCCAAAAACGTTAAGGCTTGTGACACTGGGTCAAGCAGGACAACTAATTTTGGCTGACGCAAAAATTAACGAACAAATAAAGTTCTGGAAATGGACAACTGGTTCATTTTGACATTTTCAGAAGGAAACATTGAATTTTGGAAGGCTTGATTCGTGAGGTGACTTAGTGACTTTCTCAATGCAGAGAAGAAAGAGATGGTTGCATGACCCTCCCCTGCAACCCGTTCTTACACTTTGGTGTCTACAGCATTTGTCTGAGTGGGGAATTGATTAATTACTTTCTATAAATTGGGATGAAGCTTCAGTTAGAAATAGTGGGAGAGCTCCACTCCAGGTCACCTTTTCTGAGTGTTAAGACAAGCTCCTGAGAAGGAAAGGGCCCAAATTCAAGTGCTGTTCTCTGCAGTAGAGACACAAGGAAGAGTGTTGGATTTGTCTCCTCAATAAATACTGCAACAAATGAACTTTCCTAAGTAAGGATGTAGGCTTAGAGCATATCATGTTCTCAAGGTTTTTAAAATCACTTGGTAAATCCAGCCTAAAATTTTGAAATTTATGTTAAAGTTCTCAAAAAATCAAATAATAATTCAGAAAAAAATATTAAAGTAGTTCTGAGTCAAACATTGAATTTAAAAATATTTTTTTTAGGAAACTGTACTGCAAATCAGCAGAGGCAAGGGCTAGCACTGTATGAACTGTTAGCTAGTTAGACAGCAGGTATTTCTGACATGGGAATTGTGTTGTTGCATTTCTGTCCGTGACAGAGGACACCTCACTGGTGTAGAGCTCTGTGTGAATACCAGGCAACTCTTTTGCGGTCAAATAGTTGTAAAACCTTAATGAGTTGTGGAAGATGTTTCTGGCCTGTGGACCAAACAGTACTTTTGCCTGTAATGGAGAGTCTGCCAAATGCTGGTGGAGGAAACTAAAGGCATCAAAAAGAGGCAACAGAGTACTACCTCGTACCAGGTAGTTATCCAGAGAGGATAGCAGTACAGAGTGACAAAGCTGAATGTGGTAGCAGCTGTTGTTGAAAGATAAAAAGTTGAAGTCGTATGTGTACATCTATCTATCTGCTTATTTTTCTGGGCTGTCATACAGCCTCTAAGCAACATTGGTGTCTCTGTGGCAGCCACTGTATAAACATAGGGAGAGAGGCACTCTTGACCTGAGGACCCACAGCTATGACACACAAATAAAGCAGATACTGGGTGGGAAAATAGAGAGCTATCATCCTATTCATGTAAGATTTCTTAGCTTATCCAGCATTTCAGTTAGTCTCTAGCTGAGGCAGGGGCTGAACCTAAAACACCTGAACATCAGTGCTCTAACCATATGGCCGTGTATCAGGAAGACTTAGAGGAACATCAGAACAGCAAGAATAACTGAATTGAGTCCCAGTCACTCCACAGGCAATTTCTCTCCCAGTCACCAGGGCAGAGAGGATTACTCCTTTCCCTCCCACACTCCACCACACAGCTTGCTTACAGGCTCTTTTGTCCTTTGTACTTGCTCCCGTTGTTTAGGGGACTGGCCTGATCCAGCCAGCAGGACAAACTCTGCATGTACTGGCTTAATTGAAGATGGTGAGGAGAACAGCGGGAATTGTTCCTGAGTACTGGAAAC
Organism: Coracias cyanogaster; assembly: GCA_033124195.1. Lineage (NCBI taxonomy): Eukaryota > Metazoa > Chordata > Aves > Coraciiformes > Coraciidae > Coracias > Coracias cyanogaster. The sequence continues at coordinate 59,828 of JAVSBS010014609.1, read as the reverse complement.
AATGCTTATAAAATCACTTCATAGTAGTTGTAACGCAACTTGCTGGGAATATGAACAGCTTTGAAGACCAATGGCTACTCAAAATCCACTCTGAATAAACAAGTACTTATGCTCTTCCACTCCCAAGTCTACCTGAACTTCTAATCCTGCCACAAAGAGGAGTTCTAAGGAAAAAGGAAGCTGTCAGTGCTTTTCATATGGAAATACATGAATGCCTCCTGCAACCAAAGGAGAGAACATGAATTTATGTGATAGTTTTGCCATGGTTGAGAATACTAGGGGCTCAGTTTTCAGTCACCAGTTCTCAAGGTCCACTTCAAGGAGTACCATGACTGAAAATGATTTAGCAACATATATGACCCCATGGTTACTGATCTTGTCATGCAATGTAGATATGCAAGCTAAGTACAAAATCTCAGGTGGCCTTCAGGGATGAAAATCTTCAGGCTATAAATGCCCTTCCTAGAACACTAGCGACTGGAAATGATGCTAAACGTCCCCCACTTTTCTGCATTTTCCAAGCAAACTTGAAAAAAAAACCAAAACAAAAACTTTTGGTGCCCTAGCAGCCCTAAGTGCTAAACTTGTCTTTTTGAAATGTTATGTCAACAGCTCTTCACTAGCAGGCCCATTATTTTTATTGGCTGCAGCTCTCTGGCTAGTGTTGACAGGTTAATTTACAGTAACAGTGAGAGTCACCTTTACTCATTATACCAGTAAGCGCAACCCACTCAGTACTTGAATGCCATACTCTTGAGAGCAGGAATGTTGGAGAGTGAGCAACCGAGTGCCGCCTTGCAGCCTCGCGCAGGCGCTTGGGGACTCACAGAAAAGAATGCTCTTTTGGTGAAATAATTTTTGCCAGCATAAATGACTTGAGCAGGAATGGTTGTAATTATTTCTTACCGTGCTTGTTAGAGAGGACATATGGGAAGATTAGCCTCAAGAATGTCACTCTTGGACATGGTCGTCTCGCGGGGATTACGCCACAGGTTTTTTAATTTTATGGTTTTTTTCCTCTTTTCTTTTTCCCTCTTTTCAATACATCAAAGTTCATTGTGCAAAATGTCCTTTGGTAATGTGTACAGATAGTGCTAAACAGATCTCAGAAAATATGTTTTGTGGGGTCTGCTTCAAGGGCTTTTTTCCTTTTTGTTCAGCCATCTCCTCTCCTCTCATCTCCTCTCGTCTCATCTCGTCTCGTCTTGTCTCGTCTCCTCTCCTTTCCTCTCCTCGTCTATGTTCCTATTGTACTGTTTCTTTTTGTTCGTTCTGGGTTTTTTGGTTTTTGTTTTGGATTTTTTTTATTTGCTTATGTTTTTAATAGGACTGTCATATGAAACAAGTGAATAAAAAATATTTTAATCTGAAATTTCAGATACCAGAACTTTGGAATTCTTGTAGTCTCCCTGTATAAATTGACAATGCTCTGGCACTGCTTACCCAGCACAAGGCAGCACCAAGGCTGGACCGGATACAGGGACTTTCTATTCTTTCAGCATTGGTGGACATAGTGCCACCAAACCTACGATCCTTAGACTGAGATATTCTGGTTTTGATACATGGCCATTATAGATCCAGAAGACATGCCTCTAGTATTATAACCATCTTGGAATCTGGAGTGCTTACACTTTGCTGAAGTGGTCTTTTGTGTTTGCAGGCTAGCCTCCACTCTTTCTGTTACCTGCTCCTGATATAGTGGGTAAATATGTTAAAACAATTAGTATATTTAGTCTACAAAACACTCAATAAAAGCTTTTTGAAAAGATTTGTGATCTTTTTACCATACAAATTTCACACCTTTATGTTTAAAATTGCTCTGTCACCAACCTGTTCTCATCAGCCAGCTCTTTCAAAGTCTTTATGGCACCTCTCCATCCTCCTGGCTCAGCTGTAACTCAAGATCTCAGAAACTATCAGATGTTCCCACCATCTTGGAGAACCACAGCAAATCAGAGGGAAAGTGAGTGGGAGGAAGGAGGATAAAATCATTCAGATATTAGATTAGATTAAGTGAATCTCATTTCTTTCCATTTTCACATACAGATTTCCATGCACACACATACACAGAGTCACAAAGGAGTGCCATTGACATGTATCACTTCTCAGTCATAGAAACAATCATCTCTACAACATGTTTGTTCAGAACACATGTATTTATTTACAGAAAAATATTGTTTTAGCGATTAGGATGCCAGGTAAGTCTTGAGAGAGCCATGTTTAGCTAACATGATTAAACACTTATTTTGTCTTTTAGTTGGTACTGTATAAATGTCAAATCTCCTGGGGTAATGGTGAGGATAAAAATATTGAGAGAGTAATAATAATAATAATAATAATTCTTCAAATATTAAAGCAAAGGTGACCAGGAAAAAACATATGCAACCAAAGTCCTGTTATTATTTTACATATATACTGCTGTTTTCAGAGGATCTGTTGAAAATCAGGAATTCATTTTGGCTAGAGGTGAGAGTAAACACAGCAAAACAGAGTTCATTGAAATAAGTATTAGAAAACTCATCTACTTCCCTTTGCTGTGTCTGAAAAACAAGTTATCAGATTTTCTGAAGATCATCACCTCACTACTAGTAAGCCCTATAGAAATCGTATGGTAGCCTCTACCTGTAGTAGCTTTTAGCATCAAGTGTAGCTTGCGAGTAGCTTGGCAGTTATACTTGAAAAACTAAAGAACAGCTCATAGAATTGCTTTTCTTTAATGAAGATAGTGCATGCTTTTAAAGTTCAAAACATCACTGGCTTTTACACAATCTCTATAGTCTTCATAGAAGGACCATGGGTGAGGTGGGATCTTAGCTAAGGATCTTCAGTGCCTTGGTTGTATGGGGACAAATGGAGAAGAGCTGACAGAATGAGAGTTTCAAGAACCTTCTCTTTCAAAATCAGGCTGCTTTAAGATATTTTAACATAGATGTTAGCAAACTGAGGGACAATTTAAGCTGTGTAACTTATGAGAGTGATATGTGAGAAATAAGGTTTTGGAAGAAAATGTAAAACTTTGGTGTTGTGCAGTAGTGTCACAAAGGCAGAAATGCTGGGAGTAATGCCATGTCATGTAGACAAGCTGCTACAGAGCCTGTGTAGGCTTGTAAAGGTGGAGGGGTCCTTCACTCCCCTATATCGCTGTTGTAGCTCTGCCTGGTGGGGCCTCTCTGTTTCTGTGGCCAGCGGATGGTGACATTCCCACAGCCTCCGTTGCTCTGCTGTAACTCAATCACTGTGTGATAGCAACAGACAAAGGCAGAGGCAGAGACACTGAATCAGAATACCTCTTCTTTCAACCACAGTATCTCTTTTACGCCATCTCTCTTGCTCGCAGCATAGCTGAAACAATGCCAGAGAGATGGAGTTAAACATACACCAGCACGCCAGCATGGGAGGATGCTCCCCTTCTGTTGAGGCTATCTATACTGAGGGCAAAGGCAATGACAGAGCTCTCTTATGCAAGGCACTTACCATTATAGTTTTGGGATGAATGTTTCCAGCAATTACTCCACATCTGTGGTCTAAAACCCACTATGGCAAAGGGTGTAATAAAAATAGACAAGCATTGTTTGCTCTCAGGCCAACAAGGAGCTGAGCAGGATGTGTCACTGTCCCCAGTGTCATCACTGCTTCCATGTGAGAAGCCAGAGGAGAGAGTAGGAGGAACAGCAGACACGGTGTGAGCAGAGCAGCCTATAGTGCTGTTGCTGGCATGTCCTTGGGCCCCTATCAAACTGATCACCTCCCTGTGGATGGCCTTGGGATGGTGACCAGTTCACTAGCAGCCTCCAGATGTCCTAATAGCCCCTTGAAGTGCTGGGGCCTGACCTGTGGGCCCCAAGTTGGAGTTGACCCGTGAATAAGTCACAACCTAGCAGAATGTTTTGGTTTTCTTATTGGCTTTATGTTCCAGAGGCAGAACCTGGACGACCTTTGTCTTTGTGGCTCTGCCCTCACCCAGGTGGTTGTGGTGGTACATGAGGCCAGGATTATATCAATCAGGAGCAATAAATTGGAAGAGCTTCCTGTTGGGTGTGGCTCCTGTTGGGGCTGGTTGCATCTTGCTGAGCTCTCTTAGTGGTGTCCTACCATGTGAAGGGCCACTGAGGGAACCATCTCTGTTCATTGTGTCCAGCAGGCAATGCCGACACCACAGTGAGCAGTGGTGGAGCTGGGCCCACAGGAACCTATGGCAGGATTCTTTGAAGGAAGACTTCTGAGGGGATGTTGCTGAGTTCAGCGTTGGCCTGTGTGATCAGGAAACTGATGGCAGCATAAAATGATGATGGCTGAACCAGCACAACACCCCTCTGGCAGCAGAAAGCATCTCCAGGCTCACTGAGAGGACCCCATCCTGGCTGAGTCCTCCAAGGGCTGCCAGCCATGCTTGCAAGGGGTTTAGCAGTTGCCTTGCAATTGGAGTGTAGTGATGGTGGGAGACCCCTTCTTGAGCAAAGTGCATTGAGCCCAAACATTTTTGTTGCTGCTCTCACAACCAGCCTTGGGTTGGAGGGCAGAGGCATCTACTATCCTGTCATCCTGATACATGTTCAAATACTATGTTCAAATTCAGAGAAAAAGACTCTGACAGAGCTGAAAATTAAATCCCGATCTCACCATGTTCAAGGCCACATCCCCCTATGCCATTATTCAGAAGAGAGCAGAGGAAGGCTGGTTACTGCTAGACTAGATAAATAATTTCCATGAGCTGCAAAATGGACTTCATAGCCGAGTCCTTAATTTTGCCATCTGTAACATCTGTGACAGATTTTTAAATTGAACATCTCTGCTCTCATGGCTTCCAAGCAGCAGAAATGTTACACATTTTGTCTTGCACTCTGGATTCATCATCTTTTGGGACCCACAAAAGCAACCTTGGCTCACATCATGCTGGCACCTGTAGCTGTTGCCTGGTGAAGAAAGAAAAATGTGATCAAAATTCCCTGTTTGGATTATGGCTGGAGCTCTTCCATAGCAGCAGTTTAATCTACAGTCAAGATGAGACCCATAGTTTTGTTTCAGGGGCATGTTGGAGAGTACTCTGGAAGTCTTTTGGCACCTACTCAGGAGTCTCTCATTCCTTCATTCAACAAACCCAAAGAGTCAAAAGAAAGTTCTCCCCCAGCCAGAGACCTGGTGTTACTCAGTAACCCTTTCCAGTAATGCTATGGGCATGTCAGGAACTCTCTGATGTCAGTTTCAGTAATTCTCTCAGTATCCTTGCTTTTTTCGGGTATTTATTCTCTTTATTGGCCCTCTTCTTTCTTTCAGAATAACATGGTGATTTTGGTGGGAGCTTCAGGTATAGGAGAGCAATGTGACAGAAATCCAAAGAGCCTTCATTTAGATAAGCAGGTCTAACTAAACGGCAACAGAGAAGTACAAGAACAGAAAAGTTTCGGTGAGTGAGAGCTGTTGGGAAAGACTGCAAGGACCTGAGCTCTTGACCAAATCATCATTGCCACCTTTTTCCTGTCCGATCAGTTCCACGTTGTTCCCCATCCCTGCTTGCTGCTGTTCCTGCTGTGCTGGAGGCACGAGCCCAGGCTTCAGTGGGCAGGGGCTGAGCTTTCCTACTCTCTGAGCTTCTCTTTGCTCCTGGAAGTGTCAGAAGAAGACAGTTTAGCCGTTACCATGAATTATGCCTACATGTAATTGACCGAGAGATTCAAATGTCAATGGCAATTCATGCCCTTCGCTCAGATGTCATTACAGTCCTTAAAACAGCCCATGATCTTCTTTATTATACCAGGAATGTAAAAAAACCCCAAACTCCCATATTTTTGCAAAAGGTTGTTATTTGTCACAGCCATATATCTCATGTGTCTTTACTCTTAACATCATTATTTTAAGGGATATGTTGTTTGTAAAGAACACAATGGAAAAACTGAAATGTATGACTTAAGCTCTTCAAAAGTAGTTATTTATAACTATACTAATTGTTTCATTCCCTTAAAAGCTGTGGGTCATGGCAACACAGCTGGTTTTGCTCTGGCTAGTAAGCCTTAGCTTTGGACTAATGTTAGGAGGGGAAGTTTTAAGCTGGTTACGAATAGCTCACAAGTAGTGACACAAAGCTTTTATCTGCCTGCTGCAATCTGCTGAGACCCTGCAAAGGTGAAGGTTTATTTGTGCATTAAAACACACCTTCTCTCTTTCTTGCAAGCAATCCATGATATATTTCCCCTTGATAATACCAGTCACACATAGGATACAAGAAATTTTTCTATCAATACCAGGATTCTCCTGTAACCTTTTTAAAAGCCTCTACCCTGTACTTCAAGCTGTCAGTAACTCATGTGGACTTGCTGCCTGTCAAAGGCCTTCATAAGGCATGAAAAATCAACTTAGTGTTCTAGTGTCTCAGTGTTACTTAATGCAGAATGTTTAATTATTTAATCGAAATAATCTCTTCAACTGATACTTTCATGTTAGACATTCAACAATACATTCATTAGTAAGAGTGATCCTCATGGAGCCCAAGGAGGCTGCTGAACAAATGTGCAGGCTGCATCTGGCCCCTGACTTTGTTATGCAGCAGGGACAAGAGCTGCCTTCCCAAAATCATTTGCTGGATACAAAATGAAATTCAAAGTTCACTGGCAGAACTAATAGGTTTAATCAACATAATTTAGTTATCCGGCATTTTAGGCCATATAAGCTAGGCAAAGCTCAAGGTTTCACAGAAATCATGGTTGCTGTATCTGTAGGACAGTGCAGGGACTAAAGGCGCTGGAGGCAGAGGGTACTGCTTTTTTTCTATGGGGCTCTGCACACAGAGCCTCATGGGGTCAGGCACACAGCCAGGAAAAGCCTCCCATGGCCAGTGAGCACACAGGTGTGGAGAAGGATGCTGGAATTAAAAAGTTAAAGCCAGGAGTATAGATCTGCCAGGAGTATTGCAGCTGACACTTAGAGCTCAGATGGTAAAAAGAGTAAGTTAGTGAATGAGGTTCAACAGTGAGCAGTGCTCACAAACATTTCTGTGCCAGATATGATGGTGAAAATGGAAAAGATGCTACCTTAAGGTTGATTCTAGAATTACTAAACATATCTCTTTTGTTAGGAATATGGGACTTTAAAGAGAAGATTCTATAAATATGCCTGTAATAGCTTATATATAACTGGTCCTTCCTTGGGGCCAAGACAGAAAACCTTTTCAAGCCCTATAATCTGTCTGTTGTTTAAATGCCTGCTCGTGATTCTCTTGCGATGCCACAATTACAAATATATCTGTTCCCCTGCTTGCTACTTGCTTAGAAACTGCTTAGTTTGAAACAAATCCTCTCTGTTACTAGTGTGACAAGAAACTCTTACAATGGCTGTGCTGTTTCCTAACATGGACCCTGGATTGTTCCATAGACAAAACATATTGCTATAAAATTATTTTTCCGCTTAACAGGTCGTGATAACACCCATATTTTTATTCTTTTCTTCCTCCATTAATCTCTGATACTGAACCAGCCCCATCCCTTTGAGAGCTGGATTACTGTTCTCTGCTCTCCAGAAAACCTGGCTTACTTTGTACACCAGTATACTTGGCCTTTGAAAATTGGCTTGCAGTTAGTAGACAGAAGCAGGGTCAGAATTAGTTCAAAATAAATTAATAGTCAGAAGTTCTAACTTGCTAAGCTGCATGCAATCCACCCTTCAAAGGATATTCACCAATTGCTGTAATTGCTCTCTTCAAGGGCTTCCAAAAAATCCTTGGACATGCTAATTAATGCTGTTTTAGATATATGTTAAGGTATTTGACCTGAGAGTTTAATTCTACAGTTTAATTCCATAATGATTGTAAATGGTAGGACTGCTGCATATTTAAAAGAACATTAGTGTGAATTTAGCTAGCTGTTGGCAGTTTAACAGTGACTAACAGATATTAAATAAGCATGAAATTCTAGTGGTGAATGACACTTTTATAGGGGCAAGGGCTGGAAGCTGAAGGCAGGAGAAAATATTGCAACCATCCATGGTGACCTTCCTTTTCCCCTGGATTTTACAGTCTTTGCACAACTTTCCCAGCATTGGGGCAAGTCTGGGTTGTTCATGCCTTGTTCATGCAGGCTTGGATGGTAGATAATTAACTTGGTGGGATTTGAACTCCTTGATATGCTGAAGTCATTGACACATCCCTTGCTGATGCCATTGGCACCAGGATTTCCCCAGAGATTCGAGTCCTTCAGATACTCAAAGTTAATCCTATCTTCCAGTATTTACAGTGTCAAGACAGAGGTGTGTGAATTCTATCCTTTCCCCTGCCAGATTTTCCTTTTTTTTTGAAAGTGAATGTCAAAAAAAATCAATTGCCTAGAGAAGAGAAAAGAAAAGAAAACAAGTTGATCCTTTTATTGTTACTGTTCAAAAGCATCTCTTTGTTTTAGGAACAAAAATGGTGGCAAGGGACTTTTTTCCACTCCGCAGTGGCTATATAAATTTCTGCTACTGAGGGACAAACATCATTGATTTGACCGACTTATTCAAAACAGGTCATGAAGCTACAGCTTGTTGTGTCAATTTGCATCATACACTGATGTGACAAGTTTTATGAATAAAATATGGGCAGTTGCTGTCTGGGAGGATGCCACATTTTAGCTACCCCAAACACTCTGTCCTTGAAGAGCAAAGCTTAGAAAAATTAGGACCATGTTTCAATCCAAGCTATACAACATGCTTTTCAATGAAGTGTAATATATTGTTTTTAGATGAATAACTTTCTACTCCTCTTCTCCCCTCCCCAAGTCCCTCCCTTACTTAGAAAAAAAAAAGCCATGGCATCTTAAACTAAAGCACACTTCAGTCATCTCCCTGTGTGTGCTCTATGCCAGCAGCCACAGCATTGCTTTCATCTTGGCTTCAAAGTGGTGCTGAGAGGGGGAGGGGGGCTTCTAATGAAAGAAGGGAAAACAAACAAACAAACAAACAAAAAACGGGGGAGGAAATGAAAAATAGCAGTCTACCTTTCAAATCTGAATGTTGCCTGCAGGCACGCTCTGCAGTGGATGTTGCACTCAGCTTCAGCCCCTTGTATATTTTTTTTTGTTACTGCCACTTCCCATGCTGGGAAGATTCTTGTCATCCCTCACATATTTTATCTGCAGAAAAGGCTGCCCTGCCCTGTGCTTGGTGATTGAGGCTGTGCCCCTGGTGTGCCACACTATCAGTGGTTCCCAAGGCTGCCTAGCCTGGGAAAAGCTGCATGGAAACGGTCCAAAATCAGCATTACATGCATTATTGTTCTTACTCTCTCTGATTAGAGTGCACACAATGAAAACAACAGCAACAGCCTCGTTTTCTAGCCCTCCTCCCAACACAAGGCTGTTCTTAGACTGTTTTTCTTTCTCAGAGTCTTCATAGAAGTTAACTGCTTCTGTGCTGGTATGTCGCAGGCATCTCAGCTGTTTCTCTCTGGGAAGCCTGAGGAGCTTACTTCAGCTGGGAGAAACATTTTCAAAAGCATCTAATTGACTTGCAAACTAAAATCCTTTTATTTTTTCAAAACAGTTCTAGATGTAGGCTGCTTTGTATACCACTGGAAATGCACTGCTCAGATGCTGTGGTAGTAGGCATGGCACAATAATCCCCATAAAACAGAATGAAAAGGGTGAAAGATATTTAGCTATTTGTCCTTTGATTCCTTATTGTGATAAATGCTGGGTGCAACACACATAATGTCCTAGCAGCAGGTCACAGCACCTGGGTCTCCCCCATCTTAACCACCATCCCTTTTTTACTTACACCCTCCCTGGTCAGAGGGATCTTGCTGTCCTGTCTGAAAGGTGCCAGAATGGACTAGCACTGCTCTAGTGGTTATGCAGTCCTTTGGCAGGTAACAGTTTAAATTTCCTGAGGCTGTCAAGTCTGGATGTTCCATGTCCTGGGGTAGCCAGTTTGGGACAGGGTAAAGCTCAGTTTCTCCTCTGAAGAAATAGTATCCTGTGCTCATCCCAAGCATGTGAAAATGCCTCTTCAGAGGCACTGAGGCATGTGATTTCAGGCTGACTCCTCTCCTCTGCATTTTATATTCCCTGAAATATATTAGGTGTCATGTCAAAGAAAGGAGGAAATTCATTTTCTTCCTGCTTAACAGATTGGATCATGTCCCAGAGTGTCAAGTACCTGCACCTTGAATGTGCTGAAGTATTTGCTAGAAGGTGAACTTGTAAGGCTTCTTCAGAAGAGAACAGTTGATAGCCCTGGGTGCTAAACATAAGAAAAGGCAGGAAGGATTGAATGTGTTTTTACACATAAAATACCATAAAGTACTTTTTTTTGTTCAGTTGTAATGCTTGTTACTCTCTCATTTTTTAAGAACAAATACATGTCTGTCTTCAGGACACTATTGAGAACACATGTAGGAACAGACATACTGTAGGCGATATTTTGTTTTAGGATCCTTTTCTGACTTTTTCCCTATCTCCCAGCTGTGTTGCAGAAATGCACCCCTGGTGCCATATTCGCCTCTTCACAGAAAGAGGTATAGATGCACGGGGTTCCTCTGCACCTAAGGACCCACAAGGGTCCCAAGCATCACTTGCTCCCAGGGATCTAGAAGCAGTAGAGGTACCTGGGGGATTCATGATAGATTTTCTTTAATTGGCATCCAGTGGATGAAAGACAGATGCTTACTTTTAAACCACTTTCAGACCAGCATAAAAAACACTTTGAAATTTGAATTTCTGTGACATGAAGAAAAAGAAACAGCCCTCTAGTCAGTGCTAGGTCTGTTCTTCTGTTCTTCAGACGGATTAAACCGCAACATGGAAAACAAAAAAGTAAAGTTGCATAGGTCTGTTCTGTCACTTGTTTCAGTGTTTGCAAGGTTGTTCTAACTTTTTCCAGTTTGGCTTGAAATTCCATAATCTATTCAGCAATTTTTTTCTGCCTTGTGCAACACTTGTGGTAAAAAATGTGAGAAGAAAGTCAGTTCACTATTTTTCCAAGATCGTATGGCATAATGCAGGAAAACATTTTGTTTTTTCTCCAAGAGCTCTACTGATGTTATATTTCTCAGAAAAATAAGGTTGTCTCTTTTTATGCTAACAAAGCCCTCATGGTCCAAAGGCAAAGCTGGGCAAAATTATGCTCTTGTCTTAAATGACTACTATATCTTTGGGCAGGTTTAGCCCTTTGGCTATCTTTTATGTCATAATTCTTTTAACTCTTGGTGGCTGCATAAAGAAAAAGGTTAATGGAGGACTGTAAGAAATAATTCTAATCAACTTTTCTAAACTTTTACATGCTTTGAAAACAACTTGTGTTATTTACTATATGAACTTAAATACAGTTGCGATGTGACTTCTATATCAAAAACATTTCCTCTAATAAAAACCTGGAAACTGGCTGTCATTCCTTTTGCTTCTCTTTCTTCCCAAATCAAATAGATCTGCCAGCTGTTTGTTTTAACAGTCTCAGTCAGAGAGATATCATAGCTAATCACAATATCATTTACTAAAGTTCACTGGAAGGAAATCTCAAATTGTTCTTGAGAACTTAAGTATTAGGCTTGTTATAAATCTGATTAAGCAGAGGCACTAGTTCTGAGGATAGGATGAATATAGTTCCTAGGAAAAGAGTGAAAAAGAAAACGATATATCTTTGAACCACCCTGTTCACAGATTATTGCAGGGGACTGGTGTGGCTTTTCCTCTGCCATACATTCTTTTTGTTAGTTTATTTGCCTATCAATTTCTGTTTCATTACTTTATACAAGTTCAAAATTTAAAGGAAACTGGCAAAACCTATCCCTGCACTCTGCTAATATGACTAGTATGAACTGAAGCACTTGTTTTCACCTCTATGCTGGGCAAAGACATAGGAGTCATGCTCCCTGCATGGGACTTGTGACTGCATGTTCATGTCTACGTTGCCATATGCCAAACAGGAATGTCTATTGCAGGAGTGATACCTATGAATCAAAAAGTGTGAAGCCCAGCCTCATGTGAAGTGCTGTCATTGTCAGCTTGATAAGCCTTTAGCCTCACTGAAAGCTGGAGGGAGGTAGGCCCTAAAGTCACTTTGAAAAATAGGTGCTTTAAAAAATGCCACCTTAAATCTACCTAGACCAAAGCTATTTCTAAATCTACATGAGATTCACATAGGGCATAACTGCTGCACATGGGTGTTTTTGTGATGAGTTACCGTCGTGGACAAATGTCTAACTGAACAAACAAATGTGCGTTATGGCCCAAAAGAAGCTCCCTTGGCACCAGATTGGAGTTTCACTGGGGTACATAGGAACTGGATCTGACATAGATGTCACCTGGGCTAAACAGGCTTGCAAAACCAGTAGAAGTAGCTGTGGGTACAGCCGGGCTGTTCACTGCTTCCCACCCCACCTCCAGGGCAAGAGGGGCTCATGTGGCCACTGACTCCCTGTTTTGGGGTGACAGCAAGTCTCTGATGATGTACTGAAGTGTGCCTGCATTTGATTCAGGACCCTGACCTCCTCCTGTCTGGGCTTATTTGTCATAAAATCTTATTTCCATGACATCTGAGGAGTTCCTCGCAGTTACTCTGCTTGAGTACAACAAGATGGGACAAATCCTGGCAGTAAACAAGCTAGAAGGCTGTTTTCTTTCTTTCTTAATATTTTATTTATGGGGAAGAGGCCACACGAATAATTGAAGATGCCTATTTGCACCCTCTGCAGTCTGTGAGTGGTTTGAACTGTAAACATGTCAACTCACAACTGGAGCTTGAGAAACACATGTGCTGAAGAGCCATGGGCCGTTTGTCTGCCTGTCACACTTACCTTCCCAGCAGCCCCCTCCTTTTCTCACGCATGGGCAGCCCAGATGCAGGACGTTACTATCCTATATGACGCTGGTGCAAGTTTCCATGGAAAAATTGATGCAGTGGAGGATGGAAACACGCACATGACATGAGGTGAACTGATGGTGCATTTTAGACAGTAAAAAGCAAATGGTATTTCAGACTGTTCTTTTTTTTCTCTCTTCTTTTTTTTTTTTTGTGTGTGTGTGACATACAAATTGATATCAGCTGAGGCTCTGATCGTGCTGCATTTAAAGAAACTGAAATGCTGTGCAGAAATGCATGACAGAAACACCAGTGGGGAGAAGAAAGGAAAGGAGAGGCCTGGAGCATTGGAGAGGGATGTTGGATAATCCTGCTTGCATAGATCTGGTAAGGGGTAACGGGAGACAGAAGTGTTGCTTAATAGGATGCTATAAAATCCAGTAATAACACAAAAATACAGGATTCTCTAAGAAGTTGCAAGGCCTCCAAAGTATTATAAATCTGATTTTACTACATACAGGTCAGACACTGAATGGATCAGGTCCTCAACACAGTTCTTGGTCTGGCATGATTTCTGAACACAAGTGTAACCTCAAAAGTGAAGGAGTAGTGTAATGAATCAATTCCTATAAATATTAAAGAAAGGTTAACATTCAACATTTTTGCCATGCTAAAACCCTAGAGCACATGGGAGACATCATTTCACCCCCTCCAAGTCTAGGATTACAGGGAGATAATGACTTGTTATTTAGATGTTTTGGATTAAAAATGAAGAATTTGGGAAAATGTCAGGAGAAGCATTTTCCATAGCCATGGTGGTGAATTAAAATAATAAGTGGACACATCAAACCCCAAAAGAGTTATGTAGGGAACTGTTCTGAATGTATAGAGGAAATTTTGGAGAGGTCTCCTCTCTTTCTCAGACAGAAATATTCAAAGACAGTCATCATTTCTTTCTTCTCTTTGTAAAGAAACGGAATGAGTGAATAGGATTTTGTAGAAATTGCAGTTAAAGTCTACTGGGTTCAATCAAACTGAGAAATGTATCTTACCAACAGTTTCAGAAATGTCCATTTATTTTTAAAAATGAACTGGTAAGTAAGCAACAGCACTATGTCAAGAAGAAAGCTGATGCAGACTGGTGTAGACCTCTCACCAACTTTGCACTGGTGTCACATTGTTGGCTACAGTGGACCCAGCCCTGAATAATTGCCCTTGTCAGTCAGATCCTGGGAAAGAGTCTTGAAGGCAGACTGATACTGCAAGGGCATGTCAGATGTGAAGTTATTTGAGTAGGGTCTTAGCTGAGAGCAGATCTATAATTTTTTGAGTTGCAGGGCCGTGCAGTGACAGTGAGTGTTAAGAATTGCCATGTGTACAGGTTCTGCCTCCCATTTCTCTGTGTAACTAAAGGCCTCCCTCTGAAATGTGTGCATACCTTCTGTCAAAATCAGTGGGAATTACACAAAAGGATTGGAGGACGATGAGATCATGGTGCACTTTAGTTTTCAACACTTGTGAGAATTGTCTCACTACATTGTTCATTTGCTAAGGACTGGTTTCTGCAACTTCAAGCTTTTATATTAATGATAATCATGCCTAAAACTTTTTTTCTTGAGCTTTCCTGAATTAGATCATGCATCACTTGCACCTAAATTTAGTCTGGGTATGACTGCTCTACTATTTTATCTTATTTAATATTCATCTCTCTTCTGTCTGCTGGCTTCATTTCAGACAAAGAAAGTAAATATTTTCTCTGCAAGTTATTTCATTTTGTTGGTCTATGATATCATAGCAATGTCAGCTGATCTTATGTAATATAGAGTTGAAGACAGACTGTTATCCTTCCTTTTATAAATAAACAGATCTAAATAACAGCAGTTCATGGTCAAATTAAGTATTTTAGAGCTATTTAAGCAGTTAAAACAGTTCTCTGCTGATGAGAAAGTCTGCCTCTTTTTCTGGTGGTCTCTTGTTTCTTCTCCGCTTGCATTTGATCTCTGAAATGCTGACCGTTTTGCTAGTAACAAAGTCATCATTCACTCATTACTTAGCAAGTCTGAGTACATTTTATGGTTGATAGCTGGATTGACAGCATGATCCAAAATTAGCTGCTTTCTGCCTATTCTTGCTTAGCCTGTGGGGCCAAGGCAGTATGAAACTCAATGTGCATCAAGAAGCCACAAATGATAACTGCTGTGTTTCCTTACACTAAGGGGCTAAGTCCTAAGTCCTCTACTTTTTTTTGAATGCAGGTAAGTCTATTGTGAGCAGGTGCACATCTGGTTCAACAGCACCAAGAACCCCACTCTTTCTTCAGTCTGTGATTTGGAGCTGGATATCTCTGTTTGAGTTTACAACTGCAAAGTGGCCTTAAAATGTCCATGACACACGTGCACAATCGTTTCTTGCCTGCGCAGGCAGTGGGAATTAGTGACTGGGTAGGAGGGTTGGCGTTTGCACTGTGTCTCTGGTTTTCTTGGTAGGACACAGTTGTGGGGAGCGAGAGCAAGGCGATGGGAGCTGCTGGTCAGCCCCAGCTGTCAGTATGCACAGATTTGTTCTCTCGCAGCAAAGCGGACTAACTTCTGCTATTGGCAAAAGAGCAACACAAATATATTTTAAAATCTCTTCTTCTCTGTAATCAAAAGGAAAGGAACATGACACAAAAGCTGCCAAACAAAGAGCAGACAAGCACACACCCCCATTCAACCTCCCCTTCAATCACTCACATGATGGCTAGCTCTCGAGGCCTGTCTGGGTCATATTATGACTCCTTTATTAGTGTTTAAGGTCACCGGGAGACATGCAAGTGCATCCTATATCAGGAAGTGTAGTATGTCTCAAGAGTGAAATATTTGGCTGTTAGCAGGAGCCATGGCTGTGACTCGGAAATCCCGGGAAGTGCCTGAAGGGCAGGCAGGCTCCAGGCGCCGCGTTGCCTCCCAACTGATAGAGCCACCGGGAAGCGGAGAGGCTTTCCTGCCATTCTCCGCACGGGGCTGCCTTCCTCCCAGACTTTCCTACCCAGCGCCTCTGCCAGTCTGTCCAGCTGGCTGCAGGCTGCAATTCAAAAGAAAAGGCCTCCACTAAGCAGGTAAAATGTGCCACCATCTGATCCAACATTGTTGCTCCTGCAGGAAGACTGATTAGGAGCACGTAATGCTGGCGGGAAGAAGGTGGGTGCCAGCCTGCAGCCCTGCATCAGCAGGCAGCAGATTTATTAGTGTATTTATCGGCACTGGGCTGTGGGGAGACTTGGCAAGCGTGTGGAGGCATGCTGCTCCACGGCACGCACTGCAGCTCAGCGCTGTCGTGGTTTCACCCAAGTCGCCGCATCCACCTGCCGCCAGTGAGGAAAGAGAAAAGTGAGGGGCGTAGTGCTTTGACCCATCTCCTGACTTCTTTAAGGTCAAGGCTGGAGGCCTTTCTGGAGCCACAGGTCCTGCGACAAAGATTAGATCACAAGTGCGAAGATCCTTGTAAGGCTTTGGATGATAGATAGTTTCACATCTTCCTTAGCTGTACCCACATTCATCTGTTGCTCTTTTGCTCTGACTTTAACGTCACTTGGGCATAACCAGCTCTCAGAGTACACGCATTTTTTTTATGCAGTATGCTTGATAATAGCTAAATGAAGCTGTTGTTGGCAGAATTTGATGCAAAATGGGAGGTGAAAACAAGATCATTTTTCCTTATCTACATGATAAAGTTCAAAATATTTATGTTTTATCAGTACATGCAAGGATAATATCCCTGTGTCTTTATTGTACTCATGTAAAAGAGATAGAGGCATATAAGGGCATGTAAGTGTCAACAGAAACTTTAATACTGAAATGGTTGTCAACTGTTTTAGCTCTGGTCTTGTTGCTGGGTGGAGCATCCTCTCAAAAACACATCCAACTGCAAATAAATACTAAAAAAGTGAGTGTTTCACCTGACAGCAGGAAAACTATCAAGAAATCATCATCTCGATCTAACAGATTACAATTACAACAACATCTCTAAGCCCTCCCAGAATGATAAACACAAATAGTTGGGGACAGTAAACTCCTGGTAGAACTGATGCCTGCTGTAGCTACACAGTTACTCCCACCAGAGATCCCCATTTTCAGGCTTTAGTAACTTCTTTTGTTTTTCCAAATTAGCCCTGGCCAAATAGTATGTGTGAGTGTATGTGTGTGTGCATTTGTGTGTGTTTTTACACGAGTGTATGTGTGCATGCACAGCAAACACATATTTTACCGTCTGGTTTTTTTATATCCAATGAAATGGAGAGTCGGCCAAATATAGGATAATGTTGAAAAGGAAAGCATTGAGGCTGATTTAAGTTTGTAAGGTTCAGAGCCATTTTTCATTTCCCAAAAAAGCATTTGGCTTTTAAAAGAGATATTTTTATTGAAGTTTCATTAAAAGTCACACTTGAAACACAATTTAAAAGGAAACAAACCAATAACCATCTTAAAAAGAAGGCTTAGTATGGGAAAAAAAATGGCAAATTATTTAAGTGTTAATAATACGTAGATTAAGTGTCTGATCTTAAAGGGAAAAATTCTGATAACATCACCAATGTGTGGCCAATAGCCATCTTCTAAAAATGCCAGTTTTTAAAATGAAACATTTTTGTGTGTTTTGGTCAGCTGCAGATTAATTTCCTCTTTTTTTTTTTTTAGCACAATGAAGGAGGGGAAAAGTCATATTTTATAAATGCTCAAGCCTCTGAGTTAGGGTGTAGTTTTAACTTCCTGGCTCAGGGTAGATTTTCACACAACTGGAGAGGTTTTATTAATACAGTTCATGTAGTTTAAAAGTATGTATGTACATATGAGAAAAAGCTTCTAATGGAGAGTCAGCTTTCCCTGAAGTATTTTATCCTATCTAGGAAAAAAAAAATCCAGTGATAGACTACTTATGGCACATAAGTATTGACCTCCACACTCCTCTGTCCTGTGGGATATCCATCTGCCATCATGCGTCACCTTTGAGCAGCATTTTTCCTCTGGGTAGCTGACACAGGCAGGCACATCATGACCCTTAAGCACCTTCGGCACTCAGCTCACAGATGGAGAGTTGCTCGCGTGCTGATTTTGGCAGTCAGATCAGATTAGTAGGTCTAACTTTATGCCAGCTGGTTTTGACAGGCTAATTTATTACATTGTATTTAATTATTTATGGTTGTACTGCAATAAAAACCATCTATGGCTCATCGCTGCTTTTAGAAGATCACCCATGCTTAACATTATTGATAGCGCATAGAAGGTCAGCTGGGCACTTTTTGTAAATGTTAATCTCAACAGGTCTTGTGTGGTTTTCCTTGCTGTTTCCTCTTCTATCCCTGGAAGGATGTCTCTCCCACCCTGGTAATGGTACTAGCAATATCTGAGGAGATAGATGGTGGTGGTGAGCTGAGAGTTTTCTCCTCTCCTATTCCAGAGGCGGACACCGTTCTCCAGCATAGACCACATAAGCCTTTGCAGGCCTGGAGAAGCTGTGAAGGGTTGAGTGCAATCTGTTTTTGTCACGCAGATCTGAGATCAACAGCGTGACAAACCTGGCTGTCTAAGACATCCATGGCAGGCTCAGAGCCTTATTAAGCATTTTTCTTAGCTGTCACTGTAAGACAAGTCTCTGCTCTGTGAATCTGTTGGAATATATTTACTGCTTGGTTGAAAGAAAAAAAAAAGCAACTGTTGGACAGATGAAATTAATTAAAGTTTTCACTTTGCTAACTAAAATTTTGTATTTCCCTCCATGTAGGCTATTATAGATTTCATGATGACTAACCTAAACATTATCACATGACATGCTGTCATCTTTCATAAATAATATAAGGATTGCTGTAATCCTGCATAAACCCAATTTTGGATGTTGAGAAATATTATGCAAGTGGCCAACATGAAAAGAATCATGTTTCTTATTCCACCACTCTTGGCCAAATACCATGTTGTCTTTACTGGAAAACTGGTGTTCATCAAATGAGTTTAAAGCTGAGAGTGGGAGAGGGTGGGACATTGCATTCTTGAGAAATGACATTATAAATAATACGGTGCTGCCTTGTCTTTGTGCTGTTAGAAAATCTGGGATATTACAGGGCAAACAGGGAGAGCATGGTATACTGTGCTTGTGCTCCAGCTTCTCTTTTGTCTTCCAACACATAGACTCCATAAAGTGATCTGTGCTTACCGGGGCTTCCCGTTCCCTTCTGCTTCATTCTTTTAAGCTCTAGATCAAGAAATATCAAACCTTCTCAATCTTTTAGCCCATAATCAAAAAGAAAAAGGGGGAGGGAGGAAATAAAGTCCAGCATGCTTTGCTTCTATTGCTAAACAAAAATATAGATGTTTTGGAGGAATGGAAGTGCTAAAGGAAAGGACAAGAGGTTGGTTTTGGGAGGCTGTGTCACAGAAGTGTTGAGGTGTAAGAATTTTTTCTGCATGTTAGTGGCTTTCTGCACACTACAGGACCTCAGATCATAAGCATTGAAGAACTATTTTTAAAGTGTCATTTTTAATCTGGAGTCTTGAAATAGGGGTAGGTGCTTTTTTCTTTTATAAAAAGAAAGAACAAGACTTTTCCCTTTGATGGAACAGACATTATTGTCACATGTGCTTACTGTTCAACATGTAAAAAATAACTTTCACTAAGCAGGCTTGGAGGTCTGCAGTGTCAGCCAATGGTGCACTGTGCCTGCTTCAGGGGTTTTGACCAATACATCAGTCTCACACAGGGGTGCTGCCGATGTGTGCTCTCATATGCAGGA
This sequence comes from Coracias cyanogaster, assembly GCA_033124195.1. Lineage (NCBI taxonomy): Eukaryota > Metazoa > Chordata > Aves > Coraciiformes > Coraciidae > Coracias > Coracias cyanogaster. Next base: position 40,309 of record JAVSBS010014609.1, on the reverse strand, counting down.
ACTGGGTGGAAGCTGTTTAGCTGAAAGATGCTAGTGATCTCTTTTAGCAAAGGACACAAAAGGCAAAACAGCAAGTGTTTTTTTAATTTCTTGTAAGTACTTCTTGTTCTATTAATTTCTTATATGGCTCCCTGGAAACTGGGATGTTGTCAGAAATCCCAGAAATTATCAGAATATAACAAGAACTAGTAATAATGGTGGATATTTTTAGAATTTAAAATCCCTTTCTTGTGGGGGCATTTTCTGAATAGCCCAGCAAGATGTGGAAGCTTGCAACTGTAAAAAATGTGACTTTGCTGCAACAAGTCCAAAGGTTACACAAGGCTTTTCTCTCCTTACCATGTTTTTCCTCTTACCATTTATCTCTCTTCTCCTCCCTTTCCATTTCACCTTCCCTCCCTCCTCTCTTTCTCTTGTCAGTGCACTGCTATTGGGAAGGAAAGAAATAAGCTGTTCTGTCCCCTGCCTTTGGAGCCACAGGGGACAGCAATGAGAAGGAGCTTCCCTCTGCTCAGCAGGAGTCTTTACAACACTGCTGTCCTGCTGCAACGTCAACACCTCAGAAACTGCTAGAACATGGGAGCACTCTAAATGACACAGAAACAGCTGTTAAGCATGACTGTAAGACAAAACAGTAAAAAGAATTTGTTTTCCTGGGAAATATTAAATATATTAAGGAAATCTGGAATTCCTTCACAATAATAGATATTTCAAAGGATGATAAGATGGAGTCTTGAATATATCATCTCTTTATTGGAAAACTTCATCAGATGCTTGAGGTTATTTGTTAATACTATTAATTCTTGCAAGTTCAGCCTTGTTTCATGATAGGATATCAAGAAAAGCAGCTGCAGAACAAAGGAGATGTCACACCTTCAGAGAGTTAGAATTTTGGACTCAGTTTCTGAGTCCCAAGTTGGTAGCAGGGCAATACATATGGTATTCCCACTGAAAAGAAAGGCTGCTAGCACTCTACTTTGCAATCTGGGGGAATGTAATGACTTTACCTCATAGGTTGTCTATTACCATGACAGACTCCTAGTTTGTCACTTGAATTGACTAAATTAAAATAGATTTGATTTCCAATAGGGTTACCAGAAGTGAGGGACATCCTGGTGAAAGATGGCATTTTGACGGTAAACACAAACAGTAAATTCCCATCTTAAAAATAATTTAAAACAGATATCTACAGGAAGTTAAAATGAATAGCACAGAACTGGGTATCAACCTTCACAAAGTAATTTGTTTGCATAAGTTGTGGTAGTTATAAATATGGTTTAAAGCATATTTTATTGATTTGTCCAGTGGATGTTTGCAGCTTCTACAGTTGGTAAATATGTAAACAACATGGCTTAGATACTTAAAGAACATTATAGATGTGGTTTTGACTGCTTTATAATCGGGATAAATTCTTCTGCTTTTTCAAGCCATGGAGGCAGGGAAAACAGGTTGTGGTCTGAGTTTTTTGGTTTATTTTGTTTTGTTTGGGGGACATAGTTTTCTCCAAAGTGCCTGTATGGACATTTACATGAATAGGACTGCAGCAGAGATTTTTGGAGAAACTCTGGAAAAAAATAAGTAGAGAAATGTATAAATTGCATTACAAATATTTGTTATTCTGCAGAGGACTTAGGTATCAAGCTACAAGTGAACCAGATAATGAGGACCTTTATGCAAAAATACAGTCAAATGCTCACTTCTCTTTTGCATCTGTTTATGCTAATGTAACCATAGTGAAAAGTTTCTTTAAAACACTGGGAGTACCCTGCTGGAGAGAATCAGTTCCAGAAAGCACCACATTATATTGTTAGCTCTCTCTAACTTATTGACTGTAGAAAATATCTGTGACCGCTTGTATTTTGCGTCTCCATGAAAACTTAAAACTCAACACAGAGATAAAGCACTAAGCATTCTGGGATACAAAACCTGTTGCACATTATGCCAAAAGTAATAACAGTGGACATAACTAAATCAGTACATCCTCTAAGGCAGGCCCAGATTTAGTGCAAAGAAGAGATGCACTGTGATCCTATCAGAATTTGTTCTCCTCCCTGGAGCCAATAACAGGGCTGCCATGAAATAATACTATTCAAATTTCTGTCCTTCAGCTTATAGTGGATGACTTTGAAGTGTTACCTCCAGTGTCACAAGATGAGAGAAATTTTCTCTGCAAGGGAGATAAAAGAGATACATCTTCTGGCAAAGAGCTAGAAGTAGGTACTCAAGTGTCTACAATGGCCTAATCTTTTCCCCTCTAAGGCAAACTAATTTAAGAAATATACTATCAGGTTTACAGCAGATCGTATGAACTCTCTAGGGCACGTTTGGGCGGTAGATCAGGAACATTAGTTGTGTAAAATTGATTAACAGAGCTGTGCAATCAGGAACATAGAGAAAACTTATGGTGAAGGTCTTGCAAGAAGTAACTTGCTATTAACCCATTTGAAAATGCTGTGCTAGCATATAAACGATTTGGAAAACATCTATTTTTTTGAGAGACTGACTCTTACTCTTCAAAAACTGACACGTCTGGTAAACTCCAGCAAAGAAGGCTCAGAGTTATCCTGCTAGAAGTTAACTTTCCTATTCTTCCCCAGCTATAGAACAGGAGGAGAGGGACTGTTTTGCCAATCAGCTCTGCTCCTGTCTGGATTTAGGGATAGGATCCTGAAGGCTCCTCTGAATGTAAGGTTCAGTAATACATTATTGGCCTAGGTTAACAAAAACAGAATACACAGAAGGAAAAACCTGCAAAAGAAATCAGGGTAGTGGTGAAATACAGATTATCAACACCTTAGTAAACATACTGGGCAATGTCTTGGATGATCTCAGAGAAGCTTTTACTGTAGGATTCTAAAGTTTCTGTATCACATAGTATAAGTCATGTAATATGTCTCTGCATTTAAACAATGTTTTGCAAATTGTACACTCAACAGATGAGGCCCTATAATATAATTGCCAAGTCTGTGAGCACGGATTCCATCACAAAATGGCACATGCTGCTGTGATGGCTGTCATCTCCTGCTTGAACATGTCAGAGGCACTGTAGGAGCAGACAAAAAAGCTTGTATAGACTGAGCTGGATTGATGAAGAAGTAATAAGCAAACATGGGGTCAGGATGCTTTGCAGAAACTTAGTGTTTCCCCAAGCCTACAGCCTCCAGCTTCTGATGTAATTTAGAGCAGCTCCAAAGTCAATCTGAGCCAACTAGAATGATAACATAAAGGTCATTGTGTTGGTTGAGTGTTGGCCAAAGATGTCCACACTCTAGGCAAAAGCTTATTTACTGCTAACATGCAGTTTCCAACCCTCCCAGATCATCCTTCATCTCTTATTTCCCATGAGGAAAGGCAACTAAGGCACCTGTGTAGTTTGTGGTCATAACAGAGAAATGAGAAATCTTCTCTTGCTCTTTGTTTCTTTATTCCCACCTCATTTCTTTTTGTTAACAGTTAGTTTCTTTGTCTGTTCTCCATAACATCACTCACTGTGACCTTGCATCACTGCAACTAGGGGAGCTAGGAGTGGAATTGCCTCAAGGTAATATGCTGGTAACAGGTATTTCCTTCCAGGAGTGGGATTCAGACTTTGACTGTTGCTTGGTTATACAAAACCACTGATGATGAGTGAAGCCAGCCAGATTTCTAACTTTCTGCTGGATTTCATTCACATTTCAAAGAGCTTTAATAACAATAGGTATTATATTGTCTGCTGCCAGACATGCTGCCAAGTTGTCTGAGTCGTCTACAGCTTGTGCCTTTGAAAGAAAACATTTTTCTCAGCAGATACGTACATCTGATATGCAAAGAGAAACAGCACTGAATATGAAATTAGGGAGTTTCTTAATTTACATAAAGGTAAGGATCATGTTGTCATTTTGATTGATATGCAGATTGAGTACTTTGCTCTATTTTCTTTAAGAAAAAAAAAAATGAAGCATTATTCCTGCAAGGAATGTCACTAACTTGATCACTTTATGCAACAGGTACCTATTATTTGCCTGTGGTCCAGTTTAAAAGCATATGATGGCTTTTAAATACTCAATAGATAAAGATTTCTGGGATGATTTTACATTCCTGAGAAAACTGGGACAAGACAATATAAGTAAATATAGAAGTATGGAAAATACTCCTATTTCGACAACGGTAATGAACATTTACATAGTGAGAAATCAGTTGACTAAAGGTGACAAAGAACTAATAATTTTGCTTACAGGGACCAAAAATATGTAGTCTTTTTGATTTCTCCAGGAGGAAGATGGCTACTTAGGGTGCCAGTCTTTTTTCCCAAGTAACAAGTGATAGGATGAGAGAAAATGGCCTCAAGTTGTGCCAGGGGAAGTTTAGATTGGATACTAGGAAAATTTTCACCATCAAAAGCGTTGGAACAGGCTGCTTAAGGGAGTGGTGGAGTCACAATCCCTGGAGGTATTTCAAAGATGAGTAGATGTAATGCTTAGTGACATAGTTTAGTGGTGGACCTGGCAGTGCTAGCTTAGTGGTTGGACTTGATGAACTTAAATGTCTTTCCCAACCTAGATGGTTCTATGATTCTGTGGCTCTTCCCACAGGGCAGTAAGGAAGGGTTTGGCTGTACAGACATGAGCAATGACATGCCACTTACTTCCAAGGCAGAAAGCAGCCACTAGTCCATTTTATTTACTGATGTAGGTGTAGCCCTCAGCTTCAACAGTGACATTTCTTGAAGAACTGCATGGTCTACTCAAAGGGAGTGAAATAATAGATACCAAATTGTATTTCACTCAAATACATTAATATTATCACAACTTACTATGAAATAAATATCCAGATGTAAACTTTTCAACCTTCTCCAATCACACCTCAGTAATCACAAATCTCTCCTTAAAATAAGAAAAGAAACCCAAAACACGTACAGAATTAAAATCTGTCTAACATCTCTGTCTAAGCTATTTCTCTCACTTCTCTAACAGGGCAGGACTTTCTGTTGCTTGCTTGTCCATTTCTAGCTGTTCCACCAGAAGCTCTGGGAGTTCATGGGATGATAACTCCAGAGAGGTTATTGCCCCCAGGGATCTCCCCACCTCTGCATTCAGCCTGCCTCAGCTGCTATCAGCCTAGTAGCCTACATCAATTTGGGTTAACAGAGCTGGCCAGGAGCAGCTGAGAGAGGCCACATCATCTGTATTGCCATCCCTGAAAGAAGGGAAGTCACTTCTAATCTAAGAGTGGCCACAGGGCACAGTCATGTGACTTGAGCTCCTAAATCACTACTGTGAAAACTTGACTCCAAATCTGGAGCGTGCTACACAGCCACTCACTGCAATGTGAGGAGACTTGGATTTTTCTGATCGAGTGTGGCTCCTTGCTAAAGCAAACATTTTAACAAGTTTGTCTCTGGAAGCCTTTGAATTAATTATCCTTGAAATATTTGTTCTTAAAATGGCCTGTTGCAGGAAACACTTATTTCATGTTCTTTTTGTACCTGGTAACATATGAACTTCATGCCTATAATCCCGTTATTTAGAGTAATCATAAATCATTAAATCTTCTTTCACACTTCCATTTCTCTAGCACTGGTCAGATAGCAATTGTTATAACCCACAATTTCAAAGATATCTGGTGAAGTGTAAATGACAACCAGCAGAGCCAGCCACATTGCTCCTCATGTGTCCTTCTAGTCTGTGTTCTTCTTCCCACAGCTGGGGATTCCAGATTTCCAATGCTTAATAGCCCTTTTGGTGAAGAAATTGTTCCCCAAATCCAATCTAAACCTCCCCTGGAACAACTTGAGGTTATTTCCTCTTGTCTCTGCCTGTGCTGTCCCCAGGCTTCCCTTGGGACTAGCAGATGGCAACATCCATGTGCATTGATGTTCAGTGCCACCCAGGGTGCTCCTACTGCTGGCCCAGAGAGCACGGGTTCCACCTGCCAGCCTCTTGCTCTGTCTTCAGCGTCCAGGGCAACGCATCAGGCATCTCTCCGTGTCTATGGGCTGGCAACCAAGGAGAACTCCTTGTGAGGAACTTCTTCTCTCTAAGATCCCGCAATAGGAAGGGGAGACAGAGGAGTGCCCAGGGTGGTTAGAGGCAGGTTAGGACTTCTGTCTCTAGGAGCTGTAAAACTGCACTAGACGGCAGTTAAATTGCTAAAGCTAGCTGGGGAGGTGAGTTTTTCTAAGTACTCCTCTTCCACTCAAACAAGTCAGAAATAGTGTCATTTGTATAAAATGGTTTGACGGAGATTGTATTTGAGAAGCAGCTTTGATGAGACACTGACACAGTGTCTATTTTTTTTTACCTGAACAAGTTTTTTTGGTGGAATTGTGCTACCATTCACACCAAGTGAGGCTTTAGGATTGAATTTGTTAACATTAAAGAACAGTGATGAATTAGCTCCATGTGGGATTGCAAATGAACATCAGATACTGTACAACAGTACCTCTTTGTTTGGTCTGCGTGATATTCTTATACAAATCTTGAATCAGAATTTGCTGCTATCTTGCTTATGTTGGGCAAATGAATGTTCATTTAATAGAGGGTGGTGTTGCATTGTATTTTCATATACCCATGCACATATATAGCAAATAGATCTCAGAAGACTTTTACTTCAATTAGGTAGTACTGCTGGGAATAATAATTTCAGATTTTTTTTCATACAGTTACAGTTCTTGCTCTCCAAGGGCTGAAGGAGCCTGTATGTGGGTGTGCAAAGGCCCAGAAGAACAATGTAACCAAGCCTGTTTGTAAAGAAAACGCACATAACAACACTCGGAGTACTTAAGAGCAATTTATGTAGCCATCTAGATAATGTTACAGGAGTTACTGTTATGCTAAGTGCATAATACCGTGTTAGTCCTGCTTATCTCATTTCACTTACTTGACAGCCAGTTCTTGTACCAAACCAGTTCGTGCTTGTGTGAAATAAGCAGTGAGAATAATACACTATAGGTCTTATTTTAATGTTTTTACCACCTGGAGCCAGAAATAAGCTTTCAGTTCAAGGAACAGGGAAGCTCCTTTCATAACTTCCTAACGAGCTCACGCTCCCTCTGTTTGGCATCATGCTGCACACAGCATGTCTTTCAACAGATGTTGTAAAGCCTATTGATGAATATCTCCTCTTCTGGTAAAGCTAGGAAGTTATTTCACTGCCCAGAAGTGCAAGTAGAAATGAGAGAATTCTCTGTGTAGGTAAGGATAAACATAATGTCCTCTACTCCCTTTATTGAATATGAGTTCGATCCAGTATCTACCATAGTCCTGTTCTCTGTTCGTATTGATAACACATTTTAAACATTGAAGAAATCCACTCACAACTTATTGTGGGGGGCTAATATAAGAAGCTCTCACTGTGTATTATTAATGGTGTAACAGTATGGGTGGATGAGCAGCAGAGGGACTGCTATGGCACTAAATGCTCTGGAAGACTAACACGACCTGCAATTCATAAAACTTTCCTTGATTATAACAAAAGTAAAAGACATAACTGGACAAATCCAAGAGTGCTACCCTCACAATATGATATGTACACTTCTTATCCTTGTGACAGGGTGACTGGAAATGGTAGTTTGCAGAAGTCAGCTGATGTGCTTGCTTTCAAATATACCTTGTCCCAAAGTAAATATGAACTTAGAGATTATGAAATGGGATAATAAGACAAATTATACACAAAATGGAAGAGGATGATTAAGATTCTATGATAACATCACAGAGGAATGTTTCCCTTATTTTGCCTCCAGGTACAAGTCTTATGAATTTTCCTTTTGCACTTCGGTGCCTTCATCCATAAAAAATTTGAAACTTCTCATTCATATGGAATACTGGGGAAAGAAATATCATATTACTTATATTAGACTATGTTGCAATAACTCATAGAAAGGAAGATAATCTCTTGCTGAGCATGTAGAGTTTAATAATTCTTTTTACACAAGTTATAGTTAAACTATCAAATCGCCCAAGCAACTGAAAATCAATGATTAAAATGGAACTTCCATCACAATCCTAGCTACAATAGTGAATCACTGAGTTAATCACCCTGTAAGGTTTAATGCTCTGTCATTCTCTTTCTACTAATTGATGTCAGAGTGTCTTTCTTACTCTTAATTGAATAATATCATTATTTTCTCAAAAAAACAAAACACTGGTCAAAAATGAACTCACGTCATCAGTATATATATGCTAAAAATCATTGACAAGCTGACTTTGTACCAGGAAGATTTATGCCAGTTCTTGTGTTATCTTCCTGTGGTGCTCTAACTTTGTGCTGGTCCCATGATTTTAGTGCTCTCAGAATAAAACTGACAGAAAAAAAGCCTAAAACTGGCATAGGTTCTGTAGTGTTGTGCCCTGGTTAATCTGGCAGAGTTGTGGTTGTGTGACGATGCTCAGGCATCATGGGTGACCTGATAGGGCTCCAATCACTGAGAGGGGCAGAAACTCTGAAGTGGAAATAAAGCAGATAACTTTCATGGGCCAAACCAAATCCTTGGCTGGAGCCCCAGTTAAACACGCAAAGTGCCTTTGTCAGACTCTGAACATCATTGCATGAACCTGTTCCTAGCAGGGGTAGGAGAACTGGATAGCTGACACCTAGCGCTGGCACTTGAGAATAAAAGGATGAATGAGGGAGACTCCTCTGATTAGCCTTAATCACTCCCAGTTCTTCTGAATGAGCCGATTTGAAATAATTTTATCAGATGAATTCTTCTTTTAGTAGAGAAGGGGCAATTCCTCACCTCCAGGAACCCTCAATAACTTTATTTATTACTTTATTGAAGTTCACTCCAAAAAGGCTACTTGCAGGGATCAGTCTCTGTTGGAAGTACACTTGAAGGTATTCAGTAAGAATAGAGAAAACTCTGGTATCAACTTAGCAAAAATATTTTTTTCAAGGAAGGGGGAAATCTGTATGAAAATACTTTTTATCAGGTCTCAGGAGTGTCTTCTATGGCCCTTAGTAGTCAGATAAAAGGGTCTGTGTGATGTTTACACAGCCTCCCGCAGAGTAATTGCCATAGCAGCTCATATAAAAGCAACAGCAGAAAGGTGTAAAAGTCATTTGCTAGGAAGAAATAGGAAGCAATCAGCAACACTTTAAACAAATTATTGCCATGAAATCACTCTCTCAGCTTGAGATAAGCACTCAGGGTCTGTTAAAGCTGTAACAGCCCTGTGGCTTCTCCTCCCAAGACATTTTTCTGCTGAGGTTTTATTCATAAAATGAAAGGATGCAGGGGAGTTATGCTTCATGCCGGTGCTGAATGTACTTGTCCTCAGGCTATGGCCGGTACCCCCCTGTGTATGAATGTGTGTGAGTGTATGTGTGTGTGCAGGACTTTTCAAAAGTGTAATTAAGAGCAATGTCCTTTTGTGGCAAAGCAAAAGTCTGTGCAGGTTAACCTGTTTAGAAGTAGCTGTTTGCAGAAGAGCCATTTGCAGACGTCTGTGGTAGGCAGCAGAGCCCTGAGCTGCCCTGGGAGGGAAGTGCTTGGTGCAGGTGAGCTGGGAAAGAAATGTCCTTTCAGGGGAAATCTAAAGGACTGGAAGATTTTCTGGGTTGCCTGTGAAGCTGGGCCAGCTCTGTGGCCACCCTGGCTCCTGGGTGGGAGATGTGCTCTCCTGATGCTCTGCCTTTGGGGAGAGACAGCACTGCTCCTGTGAATCCCCTACCCTGCCCTTGGCGAGGCACCACCTCTGCTCCCAACCTTCAGCTGCATGTTCCAGCTCCTGGTTACCACATCCAAAGGGTACTTGAACTGTGTATCTAGTTTGTCATTACGGGAAACTCAGAAGTGTTTGCTGTAGAAATAGTGTGATTCTGTCGTATTTCTGAGTATGCAGGGGGTTTGGCTATTATTTCTGCTTATTCTCTTTATTTTTTAAACTTCTTTTTTGCTCTTTAGGGAGCAGATGGTTGTGGGTGTAGAAAAGGAATATGAGACCAATAACTTGCCTTTTACTGAAAATTCAAATGTCTGCCCATTCCTCCTGATGTCACTGGTAGGATTAGGAGTGCAGGTGGGGACTAAGCAGATGAGCTCTTGAGAAGGAAATTCTCATTTTATAAATCTTCTTTCTGAGAGAAACTTGGCTCTCTAGAGAGGCAGGGCTCCAGAGTTATGATTCAAAGGGTAAAACAGGAATAGCAATGGATGTGGTAATATGCTGTGTGTGTATGTGCGGGCCCGGGTTAGCAGGAAGGGAATTGAGGATGAGGTGGCATGGTCCTCAAATATGGGGAAGAGGAAGTGCCTGGGTGGATGGGAAGTAGGTGAGCTACCTCTGCTGTGAGAAAATGGTTCTCGGCATGTGCAAACCATACCCAGGCAGCGCAAGTGGGCTAGGAGGCAGCCATCGGCACTGTTCCCAGGAGTCTGCCAACAGCCAGATGGAAGAGGCAGCTGTGGGCCAGTGCTTAAGCCTTTCTGCTGGCCTTACTGCAGTTACTGGAGCAGACATAGCCAGAGCAACACCAGCACGTACCCAGCAGAAGCTGGTTTGGGAGAAGAAAGGTCTTTGCCATGAAGGAGGGGAAACACTCCCAGTGTTTTCAGTGGGGTCTTTGATGGACAGAGGCCTTGGAGGTAATCCTTAAATCAATGAGAAGAAACTGGTAATGGAAAGCAGAGATGCTGCAAGTTTCCGCTACAGACTTACGATGGAAAAGAGCCAAGAAATCCCCAGCTGCCTGTTTTTAGGTATCATTTTTTTAACTTAGGTGAACACATGTGGCTGCAGCGATAGCCCCTTCAAAACACAGGCTCTATTTCTGTCAGATGGAAAAGATTTGTAGGTGTCACAGAGCCAGGGCTCGCAGACCTTCAGTAGTGTTGCTATAAAAAGCTGTGGTAAGCTCTAGTTGTTATTTTGCCTCTTTCTGACCAGCTCAACATTTCATATGTTGCTGCACTCATCCATTTCCTTGGAGGTTAATTCACTTAGAGGGGAGAATGAAAGAAGAATGTCGTTGGTCTCCGTTGCTGCCACTAGCTTGGGAACCTTCTCAGTCATACTGGAAGGTAGTGCTGTTAATTTTGTTACTGTAATGCTCATCCCTTTTCTTAACTACAGGAGCTTAAAAATTACTGAATATCTTGCACTTACTTGCATCTAAGTATGTGCCACCAGTCAGTCTGATTTTTAGTTTTGAAACATCATGGAAGTTGGACTCATTTTACATTTTGTTATCAGGAATTCGTTGTGTTCTGCATTTTCCTTCAAGCTACTGTATTTTCCTTGCTAAGGATTTGCCTTTTGTTAATATTAAATGGAGAGCACAAAAACTGGATCCATCTCTGGATTCAAACTTCTCCAAAATTCAGGCACAGTGCAAGACAGAGTTTGTTCAGGCTCATGTCTGCATGGAAAAATATTCAACCCTGTCTCAAGGTTTGTTTACATGTTTTTTGATTTCAATATTACATGAACCAACTGCTATTTAATTAGTGAGGCATTGTAGAAATTCTTCTTATGGGTGTAATTTGCTTTGATCTCTTGCCTGAGGAAGGAGTTTAGCAATGGAACCACTGTTCCTTCCTAATACAAGCACGTATTATTGTAGTTGCTTTGTCCTGGCTGTGGAGTAGATTATTTCTCTACTGCTTTTTAAATATTGGGTCTTCCTCTCAAATAAATTTTTCCTGTCAGGAGCTATCCATGTATCTCTTGCTTCTTTGCTAGTCCGTGCTGGTTTAGCCTTCATGCTGCGTGTTGCCACAACTTTTTTTTATTAGGGCCTTTTGACTAGGAAAGTGACAAGCAAACATCTTTTGGAAACTGAATTCATAACCTTGTGAGTTCAAACATTTATTTTACAGTTTTTTACATTTGTGTAGAGAACAAGCAACATCCAACAATTCTCAACCTATGCAGTCACCAAACTATGAATGAGGAGCATATGTGCAGTTATTTACTTGTTATGATGGCTTTGTCACATTGGGGCTTTCTGGGGCACCTATCCTGTTGACCTTTTTGGTATTAGGTGGCCTGAATGCTGTGCATGATTTGCTTTTAATTGTATTTACTCTAGTAGGAAGGAGTCTGCCAGGACATGCTCTCAAGCAGAGAGCAGGAGGTGAGTCTGGCCCCTTTCCTTCAGGAGAAACAGCTGGGCTGGAGTCAGGCTGGGAGAAGAGGTCAGCAGGTCACCTTGGGGTCAGGGATGCAAAAACCTGAGTTTGAGTAAAGTCTTGGTTTCCACAGAAACAGCAAATCTTCCCTCCCTCTTTTTCATCTCTTTCTTTCATCTCTTCCAGCTCCTCCCCATGGTCTTGGCATCTGATGTGTTAGGGCCAGCTAGCTCATCTTTCAGCAGCAATCAGAGGAGCTGCTGACACTCTCACTGTGCATGCCTTTGGCGAGTCCAGCAGCTAAAATGCTCTCCTCTGCTGGAGGCAAATCTGTAGCTAGCTATGACTGTAGACCAGGCTACGGCATAATGTGCCCAACAAAAGTGAAGGTTAAACTAGCAGCTGAAAAGGCAGAGAAGGCTCTAACCATCTAGCAAGTTGGGGACAGGTCAGAACCTAGTTGCATAAACTGGGAAAGGAAGGAAGGCAAAAGGAAATGCTGCAAAAGGCAGAGAGGAGCAAGTCCTTCCTTCCCCTGCCCACTCTGCTCAAGGGACATGCCTGGGGAAATGAATCTTGTACCCACTTATAGTATAAATTGTGGGGGATGTGGAGTGAACTGTGTATGTTCACTTGGAGTGATTCCATCAGTGATCTTCTGACTGAGGTTTTTTCCCCTGCAGATTATCATGCACTTTCCTCCATCACTTTCTGTCTGTACTGACAGCCTCAGTACCTTCCTCTAAATAAAAGCAAACTCACAGCGAAGTGTGCCAAGCAATCCACATACGGTCAGTGCCACAGCTTCCTTTCTTTTCCTCTTTTCTCACTCCCTGCCATGTCCACTGCCTCTGAAGTTTAGCATCCCCTCTTGCTTTTAGGAAGAACAAGCTAAGAGATTGAAGAGAGCTGGTGAAACACAGGAAACTTCCTTTGCAAGGTGATATCTCTCAGGGCTCTCTGTGCCTCACATTCGCACCTGTAAAATGGCGATGATATTTCCTTGCTAAATGCAATGACCATGGAAATGAGACTACGCCAAGTAAGCAGAAAGACAGCTGGATAGTGTGTCTAAGGAAAAAACTGTGCTGAGCTTGTCCTCCTGGCAAAAGGAAAAGAGAAGCCTTGATTAACAGAGCAAGATGAAGCCATATACCTAAATGAGCTGGCACTTGCAAGAAAGAGGGTAAAAACCACTTGGTGTGCATTTATGAGCAATGGTTTTGCAGCACCCTGCTGTCATATGTTGCTATGTCCTTCTTGGCTTCTTGATGAACTCACACCAGTCAGACCCTCCTGACATTTGGGCAGATACTTCACCCTGCTCATCGCACAAAGAGCTACGCAAGCTGCCCAGCTCCTCTCTTGAAGAGGTACAATATTTTCTACAGCTCCAGTATCTTCGTTCTGCATGTAGACATATTTTGCAATGTCCATATGGGCTTCAGTATGGTTATTATTATGGTCTGGACCTCCTGATTGGCAGGCACTGTATGAATGCGAGGCAGGAATTTACAAACTAAGTATCTGTGCTGCAGAACTATGTTGTAGAGCTTCCTGCTTACTTGTGGAACAGATATTAAACAAAAGGCAGCACCTTTCACTGTGCCTCTTATGTATTTTGGCCCCAAACTCAGGGATAAGCTGCTCAGACCCCCATGAGGCTGCCAGCAAAGGGACAGGGTCTTGCAGGGAGTGAGGACCTGGTGAAGGGCAGCATGGGGGTGAAATGCCCTTGTCTGTGAGCATTTCCAACACACAGGTGCCTGAAGCTAGATGAGCTCAAGTGCTTCTGATGGTGGGACAAGTAGTAGAGTAAAAGAAGGTACAAAGTTAGCGCATGGATAGCCTTTAAAATTCCCCAGGCTTGAGGATAGATATAAAAGAGAGACAGTTCTCAAACTGCAGAGGTAAAACACCAGGGAAAATAGGAAACAAGGGAGAAGGATTTATTTTTCTTTTTGTCCCTTTGTTGCCCTTTTCCTTCCGATGACCTCTTCCTTGACACAGTGAGTCACGATCCTGTGGCAGAGGGATGGGAAGCTTCAAGCCATAGATCCTCTCTGTCACATCCACACTCCTGACCCAAATTCCTGCTGCTCTCAGTCATCTCAGCTCCACACAGCACTTGCTGCAGCTGCTTCCAGAGCAGCGCTAACCACCTGGCTGCCTCCAGACATGCATTTTTGGGATGCCCAAACCAACCATTTACATTGTGGTAAAACCTCAGTCTCATCACAGTTCCTCTTGAGCTGTAAAAGTGGGATAACAGGTAGAGCCCACACTTTGACCTTTCCCCATCTGTGGGTCATCTGTTCATTATAATCACCCAGGGATTTACTTAGGCAGTCACAGGCCTGATTAAGGCCAGACCTTAAAATGGCTGTTCAGCCACCTCAGAAATGGGCAACAGGATGCTGAAGCTGTCACACCGGACCTGATGCCTCTGCTTGGCTGGTGTCCTCAGAAAGGTCTGCCTGGCCCCAGGCTGCTCTTCAAGTTACTTGCTAACTTCAGTGGCAGCCAGGTGCCTCACCACGCATTGCAAACTTGTGTTTACCAGACCATTTTGAAAACAGGGAACTAGAGCAGATAGCTATTGAGAAGGGCTTAAAATTCAGTTCAGACCAAATGCTCCTTCATAACTGGAGTATTTTTTAGTGACTGGTGTTTCTGCATGGCATCTTATGTCAGTTGGGATTTCAAGAATTAAATAGTAAGCTGGGGAATAATTACTAGTCACTTTGGCATCCAGAGGCGAAACAAATCCAGGCTGTATGTGATAGGTATTGAGGCTGGAAAGAAGTGTGGCACCTGGTTAAGAAGGAGATTATTCTTTTTTCCTTTGCAGTAGGAAAATTTGCACATTCCCTTGCACTTGCACTGGTATGTGTTGTATCAACACATACAATAATACATATTTATGAATAATGCATACTTAAATATGCATAATGCTAACCCATTAAATCCTGAAATCCTTGCTTCAGGATCTTCATATTGGATAAAAAAGTTTTCGAAAAACTTGAGGATACTTTAGTTATGACTAATATTAAGAATGACACTCCTTTCCCGGAACAACATTGACTCATACCTTTTCTAAGCTACAAAGCTAGTAACACCAGTAGTGAGCTTTGCTCTCGCCTCTTCTTAGATCTGTTGGAAGGTGGATGTAAGGGGTGACACTGCCTGCCCTGAAATTACTGGAAAAACTTGTACTAGTTTCTGTGGCAACAAAACAGTCCAGAGGGTGCTTTTTAATGAGAAAGTAAATGGCAGATGTCTTGAGAAGTTATATTTAATGTAACTTCTATATTCATACTACAAATGAAGCCATGCAGCAGTGGTCATGTGTGACAGGCCATGTATAAGCTGTTCTTTGGTATTCGTGTGTCATGGGACAAATGAGTACTTCCCATAGCAGGAGATTTTTTTTGCTGCTACGTTTAACAAGAGTGTTTTATAGATGTTAAAGCACTCTTGAGAGGAGTGTTTTGACCAAAGAACTCAGTCAGAGAATCCCAAACTCCCTTCTCTTTTCTGTTGAGCTAAATACCCCATCATCATAGTCAAACTTTAGGGTGATACACAGAAAATGCACCTAATTCCAAGATTAGGAATATGGCTACAGGTCTTTTTAAAAAGAAAATGCAGACATATGACCAAGGTTGCACTTCCCTTAAGATGTGTATTGCGTATATGAAATCTATTTTGTGTATAAACAAATAAACTAATGTTTTATTGAAGTTCAGAGGAGGTTTCAAATTTAAGTCTATTAATTCTGTTACATACATTACGCTTTAAGTCTTTCATCCATTAATGTATGCAAGGAAAAAGGTAAAATCTGAAATAACCCAGACTGGTCAAAAATGCCTTTTAAATGCATTGTAGTGTTCTTTAATAAGACAAGTTTTTTTAAATATAATCAGCAGCTTGTGAAGATACAAATGCAGATCACATTACTGCAGCATAACATCTATCCCGCAGCACAGAGACTGCTCTGATGCCTGACCTGATCTTAAGCATCAACAACAATTCTCTTGGCTTTTGCTCTTTGTTGAAAAAGCATCTCCCCCTCTTGCGGCTACATTTCATCCAGATTTTCCCTTTCCACTCCCAGGTTGTGTAATAAGTCACAGCAAGGACAACTAATCATCTCTAGAACGTGACAACATTTGGTTCAGATTCCCTTATCAGCATCACCTTTCCTTCTACTTCTGCCTCATCCTTAAAGAAGACCAGGCAGTGGGCCTTAGAGATCAGTCACACGTCGACCGCTTCTTCAAACACTTCACGTGGGAAACTGTTCAGAGGCATGATTGCTGAGCTGCAGACCTGGAAAATAACTGTCATCGAGACCTTTACATCTGTCAGAGGAATTTCAGCCTAGTGACACCGCTTTGCCCCTACATTTTTTTTCTTAACTTTAACAAGGCTTTGGATTCTTTATGACTTGAAATTAACTACAGCAGGGGATTACTTTGGGAGAAGCTCTACTTCACATGAGGATTTAAGCCAAGAATTAGTGATACACCTGTAAAATGAAAAAATATCTTTATTGTGTCATGTGTTTTAACTAAGATGAAACCCTGTGCTTTGTTTTCTTTGTTCGTGATGATCTGTGGAAACCCCCCCCAGGAAACCTGATCACATCTGGCTGTGAGTTGATGGGGCTTCGACACAGGCAGGGCAGCCTCCCTCTGCCTTGCTGCCCCACAGCCCCTGGCCAGCCCTGTGCCTGTCCCTGGCGGGGCTCAGCCCCTCCCCAGGCTGCCACAGCAGCTCTGCAGAGTTCGTGGGCTGCCTTACGCTCCTGACTGCCTTGTCAGGTGGCCAAAGGGGGGTCCCAGTGCTTTGCTGCAGGACCAACATCAGCCAGGAGAGCTGGGTCAGGCAGGGACCAGACCTGGTCCTAATCCCAGCCATATCAGGGGAGGAAGGGTGGCTCTGAACCTGAAGACATCACCTTAGCCTGTGCTTGACTCGAAAGAGCTGGCCAAGAGCTCCTGAAGGTTGGCTTGCATTGACATGTTCTGCTATATCATAACACTTGCATATGTTATTATAAATTTTGTTGAATCAGGACCTGATTGTTCTGGGATGTGGCTCCCTGCAGAAACACTAAATTCTGTTGCACATGCCTGCATCAAAAAAATACAAAACCTGTTGCAAACTTGGCCACTATTGCATCTTGTCAAACCTTACAAGATGACAAGTGCTTCCTACCTGAGTGTTTTCACATGCAATGGTATTAGAATATCATGGCATTTAGTGCCTTACAGAACACGGTTTTGGTTATTTGGAAATCTGAGCATGAAATTTCCTAATTCTTCAACTGTACTTGTTTAGGAGCATATTTTGTGAATCCTACATAAATCTCAGTTTAAAAGCCACTTTTGAGAGCTGTGTGTATATATCCTAAAACTTTAGGGGAAAATGTAAATTATACATTTTGAATACATTTAAATGCATGACTGTTAGCCTGCTACTCTCACTGTATATGGAAGGTACAAAACATTTGTTCTCTCATACAATTTGCATTTAAATTCTGTTGAACCTTTTCATCAAATGATCTCCGTTTTTTTGCTTTGGTTGAACAAAAAAATCACATCCAAATACTGAAAGGGATGTGTTTTGAAAGCAAATGGTGTCTTGCTACTTCTTCCTTTGCTGGTAAGAGCAACCTTAAAAAGACGTGTTAACTTTTATGAGGCTTTGTGCTTTTCTCTGTAGAATACAAGGCAGAATGTTAAGTAAGTCTAAATAAAAACATAAAACCTAAATCAAGGTTCAGCTTTGACCTTAATATTCTCCTTGTTATATTAACATTTGTATGCTAATTAATGAGTAACACTTTGAATTCACATAGTTCTTTTTTCCTGGAGATCACACAGAACTTGAAATAGTTATTCACCAGCAAGAACTGAAACTATTTAACATGTCTCTTAGCCTAATTTACATGTGATTTTCTTGGCACATTAAGTGTTGCTGTGATATTTTTGCTTCCATTTAGACCAGAACAGTAACCAGGGTCAGCTGGAGAGGGTCAACTCCATCAGCCTCCCTGTGCTGCACCCTGGCAAGAGGGGTTGGTTTGGAATGTTATAGCTCTTCAAGCAGCCAATGCACACAGGAATGATATAAAAAAATATATTTTCTCTTTTGTTTCTTTCATTTCTTTCTTTTACTTCTTTCCTCCCTTCTTCTCTTTCTCTATTTTCTGTTCCTTCCACCCTCCTGTACATTCTTCCTTCCTTTCTTTTCAGATAAAGTATATTCCTTCCTTTTCCCTAAAAAAATCAGAGATGTGTCATATTTGTCACCACAAGACATCCAACAGCATACTGTCTCAGCCTGTCACACATTTAATTTGAAAGATTCGTATTAATAAGTGTTAATTACTCATAAAGTATTCCTCTACAGTCTGCATGGAAAGATACAGATTTTTTGGGGAAGGTCATCCTAGGCTGATGGAGTTCTGGTAAGACTGTGGTGAAGAAATGTAGAAGATGTGTCAGATATGCAGGAGGGCACATATATTCTGGATTGAGCACAACCAAAGTCTATTAGGGAAGATGATCTTTGTAATGGAAGAAAAAGTCAGTGGCTCATAGTTGAATCAGCCTGTCAGTCACCAGCTGTGGCTACAAGGTTATCAGTCTGTATGTTTCTGCTGAAGATGAGGAGATAGTAGCTGATTTCCAAGAGACATTTAATTGCCTTTAGTCAAGCAACACAGAGTGCTGATAAGTTATCAACCATTTCTAATCAGACCCTAGTTCAGTTCTCCAGCATCCCAGCTAGGCCCATTTGGGCAGTGGTCATATGTCTGTAGCTGGAAGCAGCTGCCAGAGCAGGCAGAAGTTTTGTTTAAAAATAGGTCAGTGAGCAGTTAAAAATCTATCTTCCATGAAAAAAAAAAAAGTTTTCACATCAGAGGAAAGAAAATACATTCCCAAAGGGGACCTGCTTTGTTTGTGTACATGGCCATGCAGCAGCCCTTCTAATTATCACCTAGTCAAAGAGGATGTTTTCTGTTTTGCGCATATGGCTGCATGTTACTCATTCCTGGCTGCATTCTCACCCCTGTAATTTCAGTACTCATCTGTAACGCTGGAATGCGTGCCCAAAGAATAAAGCCCATGAAAAAGAGATTTGTAAGAAAAAAGAAAGAAAATCCCCTCCTTGAAATCTAGAGCTACATCCCCCCTTATGTGGTTACAGGACACTTCAGAAAGATTGGTCTTCTTAAAAATTAAAAGCATGCTTTGGCTTTGTGTTTAGGAAGCATCTAGCTCGAGTAGCAGCAGGTACCTTGCCTTTTCTGCTTTTGGCTTCCCCACATCAGAATTGCAGTCTATTCCCAAAAATACACCAGGAGTATGCACACCAAGCAGATACTTTTATTTTCAGCACAGATACATCCCATCTCCTTTGTACAATACTGTGACCGCAGACAGGTGTGTCTTTCAGGGACCCTGTCTTTAGTAACAGGGTATTCTCAGTAGTTTCATCTTTTTTCTTATATTATTTTTTCCTCTTTTAATCAAAACACTGCCAGAATAGTGAATATGTTCAATCATCATTTGAACAACATATTTGTTGATGTAAAAACAGAAACCTGTAGCATAAGTTATTCAAAAGCTCATTGCTTCTTTATTTCATTGCAAATGTATGAGGGGGTCTCCTCTCTTTGCATACTTCTGAATTCAGCTTTTACCAGGCACCTTCAGGACAGAAAAAATGCCTTGTACACACAGTGTTTTAAAACAAAGATGTCATGTTTAAAAGCACGGAGTCATTGAAATCTGAGATCATCTATTTCTGGTTTTCATTAACATAAGCTGCACATACTGGCTCACCATGACACCATTACAAAGTCCCAGTCCCCTCATCAGTCAGAAACCATCTCAGCCTGAAAATCAGCGGTTAAAGCACGCTGCAGCTCCTGGCCCGTTTGTGTACTTGATATTCCTCAGCCTGGGAACCGCAGCACACAGGGAGCAGAGAGCAGGTCACTTGCTAAACATCCCTGACAGCCCACCTACTTCCTTGTGCCCACCTGAGCTGAGGAGAGGGGATGGTGCACCAACACAAATGCAGCCACAGTGTCTGAGCACCTGAGTCATTCAGGGAATTTGTGTGACTTGTGTTTTCAGATGGAGAATGTGAGGCACCTGGAAATGATGGTTTAGACTCACAGTGTGGAACCAAATTCAGAGATGACTAAAGACTTTTCTGGATTTTTCCCAACCTCACCAAAAACCCCTCTTCTTCTTTTGGGGGAGTGGACTGAGACCTTCACCACCTTAGCTTCTAACTCATTCTTGTATCAGGGACTTGCTTTTCTTCCTGTCTGTTTAGGAGATAACGTTAGAGCCTCAGGTCCAGTCCATCGCCAGCCAGGCTGGAGCAGCTCATTCCTGCGCATTTGCTTGTCTTTTCCCCAGGCTTGTTTGCAACGTGTCAGTGATGATGATAAAAGTCGGCTGAACCAAAGGCAATGCAAACAGACAAGTACTGTCTTCACGTTGTCCCTCTGAAGTGCCTCCTAGAAAGCCTGGAAAAAGGATGCGAATAGTTTATTAAGGACAATACATTAGGGACGTAACTACCTTTTTGATAGCCTCTCTAGAGACTTGTAACAAGGTCGCTCATTCCTTCCACCACCACAAATCATCTGAGTGTCTCTTGTCTACAGAATGGGACATGGCCTAATTAAACACAAGGCATATCCTAGTTATCTGACAGTGAGGCTTCGGCTGCGGTTTGCTGGGGCCGAGCTCCATTCCTGCTGGAGGAAGGAGCTGCTTGGAGCCCCAGGAGGCTGGGCTGCCCCTCTGGCCCCGGGATGCTCAGGCTTCTATCGGATGGGCTCCTTTAAATCTGCAGCCTTACTTTCAATTTATTCTTGAGAAACAGCAGGCCCTTCAGAAAAAAAAAAAAACAGAAAAGAAATGAAAGCTTTCAATTCAAAGCGCATAGTTGTGAAAAAGCCACGCTCTGAACCAGGGTGATGGAAAGCAGCTCAAGGCATATATTCTACCCTGGCCTGTACTTAATTATGTGTTTTGAATTGAAAACAAACATTTTTTAAATGGCTACTGAGACGCACTTCTCGAATGAATCCAAGATGGTGGCAGATGTTACGGCTTCTGTGATAAATGATTTCAAAGGCGCTGAGGCCCGTTGCCTTTTTAAAGTGACAGCACTTGGGTCTCTACAGCCGCTTTCCAGCTCTCTGGCGGTTTCTTCGCTTGACTGTTTTCAGGATGCCTTTCCATCCCGCATTTCACAATATTGCCACATCATTCAAGCGGGATGTAACCAAGCCGTTTCTGTGACATTCGTGCAGAAGGATGGCCACTGTGATCTTAAAGAATGTGGCACCCACAAGCAGACGCATGGCTTTGATATTTTTTATTTTATTCAGAGCCCTCTAATTTAGAAAGCCATGTGTCACCAGACAAAACCAAATGCTTGCTTGCAGTGATCGCAGCCTCCTGCCTCTGCTCTTCTCTCCCTCGCAGTAGTTAATGACTCAAGAAGTTGCTAGAGACATTACTCAGGAAAGTCTCACCCTGCCACTAAGAAATGTTGTCTGCTGGCTGCTAGTTAGCCAAGAGGGTAAACTTGAAGAGACAACTGGCCTGACACAAGCCTTAAGAAACCCTGAGCTCTACGAATAGTTCGGAAGCCTGTGAGTCATAACTAAGAGTAAAGTATCAGCTTTGCCTTAGAATAGCAGCCTTGTTGGTAGTGGTGCATGGGAAGAATAAATATGTTCAAATACAGCAAAAGAGTTTTGAGAAATAAATGTATCCTAAGCACTGAATTGGGACTGCCGCACATCGTAGATGTGGAAAATTTCTAATATCCCAGTATGGGAAAGGAAGGAGGTGAAATAATCATGGATCAGCATATAACATGCTGGACAAAAATATCGTCATATGTAGCTCATATTTTCTCTTAGATGGAAGATAAGTCTCCTTTCAAAGAACTCCTATGATTTTGTAGTATATCCCTTCCTTTCTTTTCTGCATCTTGCCACAGCTTTTGGAGAAGGCTCTGTTCCTCAACCCCTTAGCCTGAGCAGGCATGCTGGCTGCAGGATATTCTGAGAATGTGAACAAAATGAGTTTGAATCCTTATAGACTATGAAGAGCCTCCTAACCTCTGGGCTGTAAGCTGCCATCAGACTAGGTGCCCTTCTGTACCCTCAATGGGAGACTAAGTATCTCACCTGGATACTGAAAGGTCTCACTGACCCCCATGGGGCTGGAGATACATTACCCTTCCCCAGTGCTCCTGATCAACTCTTAGGACTTACGTAGACAGTTGACTGTCAGTCCCAGAAAAGTGCCTGTGCTATCTTGCAATCAAGGTGATAAAAGATAAATTAACATCAAATTGTATGCCATTGCCTGTCTAAAATTGTTTTGTAAAGATCAAATCTGAGAAAGATAGAAGGAGGATAAAATTACTTACATTCAATTAAATAATTAATTAGTAAGCTACAAAATATGCATTTGGTGATCCTTTTACACTGGCAGTCTTTAGCGTCTCTACGGCTGGGAAGAGTAATGAAATGTGCTGTACCTCACCCAGTTAGTCCTGCTTGACCTCCCACTTGACTCTGTTACACCTCGCCTGTGATGGAGACCATGACCTGCTCTCAAGTTTCCCACTTGTGAGTGTTGAAGTGTTAGGCCCATAATCCAGTTTGTAAGTGGACTGTAAGATGGGTGCATGAGGCACAGGCAAATTCCTGCTGCAAGAGATAAGTCTCCAGTAGCCACAGGCATGTGGATCAAATGGTGCAGGCTGAGGTCAAGGCTCCAGATAAGCAGAAGGCAAGTTCCGGGACTGCTCTGCTCTTTCCTCCGGAGGAGAGCCTTGAAGCTCATTCTCCTTGCTATTTCATCTTGTAATATCACAGAGATTTCTTCGGATTTCTGCTCAGTCTTGGTGTTCCTCAACATCAGTTCCTGTGATTGCAATACTATGATTCTTGGCACAAACAAGTGGTTTCTGTATCAAACTCTTGATTGTTTGGTTGCAGAACCTAAGTGAAATCTATGGACTAATTAGCATGGCTTCTAAGAGACATTGGTCCCAGCATAGCCATCAAAACCAAGATGAAATTTAACTTCTTCGGTTTTGTATGTTGTTAACTATTCAGTAACACTGTTCTTCACTGTTAAAATAAAAAGATGTGGAGCCCTTGTACACCATGCTATACCCTACTGTTCTGCCAGGAACAGCCTTTTGGAGGGTCCAAAGGTCAGAGTTACACCCCTCCACCTCTTCCATAAAGCATGCTGAGTGCTCCAAACAGAAAGCCGTCTATGGTCAGCTAATAAAAACCAAAAAATGTGGAACTCTTTTTGGAAATCCTGTCCAATTCCAGCTGCCAGGATTAGGGCTGCAAAGCTGTTGTCTTCTTCCAGAGAGGAGAGACAGTTTGTCCTTGTGTGGGACTTCTTTGAGCAAAATGAGATCGGCGCATTGCAGCTGCTGCCACATTGCATCAGATAGTCCTCTTGCTTAGATGATTGTCTTACTCTGACCATGCAGAGTAAAGAAAAAGAGATACTCATCCCTCAGTGGCAAGGGATTCAAGGCATTTGAAGCTAGGCATCCCATCCTGGCAGCCTGTTCTGTGTGTCTGGGGGATATTTTGCACTATCCTGGTGATGCTGTGCCACTCTGCAGGGGAGAAAACCACGCAAGGTAGGACAGAGACCAGTTTCTTGCCTTACAGACATTTTGGGTGAAAAAAATTAAAACCCAAAATAATCCTGACAGCAGAGGTCAGAAGCCATACCTTTTTAAGTCTAACATATTTTCAAACTGTCAGAAACAATTCACCTTTTTAAAGTAGGAACTCAACTCTATGATATGGCTGAGATCCCTTGGCCAGTGCTGTGCAGAAAGCCAGCATAACCCAGATAGTTCTGGCAGCCTGAAAAATTTACAAAGAATTGCTTTTCTTGTTTGACGCACCTTGCCAATTTACCACTAGAAATATTTTCCCTTTTTCTATAACTCTGAAACACCCAGCAGAGCTGTCTTCCTCCCCATTCCCACTTGCACAGCTGCAGTTGGCATGTACTGGCTGCAATGATGAGAAAGGAAAGCTGCCTCCACACATGCCACAGTCTAAAATGATGATGAGAGAGGAAACACCAGAGACAGAGGAAATGGGGAAGGACAGTTTGACTTGCACAAGCCGGCAGATAGGCAAGTACATCTGGGAAAGCAAACAAGCTGTCAGGGAAAACAGCAAACTAATAGAGAGAAAACACCCAGAAGAGAGAGAGTTTGATTGAGGATTTGTGGGCAGGGAGTTTCCCTCTGCAATATTATTTTGAGGAAAGGTTAATCAAGAAAACATGGAAGGGCTCTTTTTAAGCCATTGGCTACATATATATCAGTAAACTAAACAGTGCTAAAGCCCATTCTCTGGCCCTGAAGCTGGAGACACAGTCTGGACATATCCTTAACTATTAAACTCTCTTAACCTCCAAAGCAGACCGGCCATGTGTAGGCTGCCTGTTGGGAACAGACCACGTATGAGCCGTGGTCTGAAACTCCTCAGGAGAGTTGTTGGTGTGGCTAAACTGCACCAGGGATCTTTCAGAAGTTAAAAATATTCATAACTGAGTGCACATTACCATATCTCAGCATGTTTTATTATCATAGATAAGGCCATGGATGCCAGTGTACTTGGCACTCCCGTTAAAAGCCATCATCCAGAGGGTTTGATGGTGGGTTGTAAGGATACAAGTTGAATTGTGAAAGGTATAATGCAAAGATGTTGCAGATTTGCCATTAGAAATGGCAAAAGCTTTCTATGTGAGTCAATACCCTGTCTTGAAGAGTGGGCAAGGAGCAGAGCTTTCAAGGGAAGTTGGACAAGCATATTATAGAATAGGTGCCCCAGGGTCCAGAATAGTCCACATGGTGCACAAGTGTCTGCCACTTTCTGCTGTAATTCTGAATGAGTTAATTTACAAATTAGTTTTTGAAAGAATAATTCATATTGTCTCTTTGCTTAAGGAGATCCTGAAATACAAAGCATGCTTTGTATTTATCAGCTTGTGTTTTTGTCATTATTTTGTCCATTAACTCACACTGGCTGGGTCATAGAGCATCCTATGATTCTCTTTGATGTGAGAGTTACTTGCTGTCAGTCTGTTTGCTGTTTTTTTTCACCTATATGAGACAGTAAGACAGCAGGCAAAGACTTGTCAAGAAGCTAAACTAGTGGGCAATCTAGAATTTTGATATAACATAGTTATCCTGAGTTAGAAAAGTGATCTTAGATTATACCCAGTTGTGTTGGTTTTGTAGTTGAACCTGCAAGCAGCACAGAAAAAATGAGCCACAAACTGTACCTGCCAACAGTGCATTTAAAACGGCATTTTGAAGATGATGATGCTTCCAAACTAATTAAGTGCCACACTGGAAGCAGGGGGGAAATTATTTACCTGTAGGAATGTTTGTGTTACCACTTGACATGCCAGACCAAAGCTGCCTGAAGGACTTCTGTCTTTTCTACAGATACAAATCAGAAGGTATTTAAAAATCTAAATTTCACCAATTAGCCCAATTGATGCCTGTGGCAACTATTCCTGATTTTCATAAGTGAAAGTCAAGAGTTGAGTCCACTGTGTTTTACATGTTGAATTGGTCATAAACTAATGGACTGATCAAGATCAAAGGTTATTAAACAGTCAGGCTGAGGAGAAACATACTTCCTTCTCTCTCAGGTCCTCTTGTTGAACACCTACTCTCCAAGCTACCTCCTTTTACAGTGACTGCAGTTCTTTCTACACTACTGCAAGAAAAACTACACTACTATTGTTTAAGGCTAGGATTAGTTTGGTTAAGCCAAATGGTGTATCTGACTTGAACAGCAGGCAGAATTGCAGGACAGTGAGGAAACAGAGATTTTCTTGCATGCAGAACTGGACTCCAGTCTCCAGAGCACTTTCAGGAAAGCACAGGAACATCACTAACTTTAAATCCACCTTACTCCAGTGCAGTAGAAAACAGACTCTGGCCACACTGACCTTTTTTTTTGTTGCAATCTGGAGAGGTGCAAGTGCTTTCCTTGAAAGAAAATAATGACCTCTGAGGTCACTTTTTGTTATTTTGAGAAGAGTTCCTTCTTTCGAACTGCTCCTGTGTAACACGTGAGAACAATTTTCAAACCCTTATCAGAGCACCAGCCAAGGGGTGTCTAGCCCACTATCTGCACCTTCCAAAAGAAACAATAAGAACACGAAGGCAGACAGTGAGGCGAGCGCCAGTGCACCCTCCCCAGAGAATGGCAGCAGGGGTGGGAAGGAGGGGCAATCATCGCCCTGTTGGGAACATAATAGCCCCTGGGTAGGCCACTGCAAACAGGAAGGGTGTGGACAGGATCTGAGTGCAGCTGCTGCTCTGCTAACAGCATCTGTTCCCACCGGCTTTGATCTGCAGGCATACAGCATTCTGTGCCATGAGATAAACACGCTCTTGGAGTGGGGTTTGTTTGCCTTACACATAGTTCCCTAATGAGCTGTGTGCCCAAGCAGCCGTACACTCCAAATCCAGGAGCAGTAAGACCAAGCCTTTCTGGGAGGGTTGCAACAGGTCCTTGCAACCTTTTCACAAGTCTGGGAAAGATGACAACATGCACAGATTGCTCGCCAGCCCCAGATTTCTCACTGGCCAGAATAATCACAGAACTCACTATCGCTCATGCAAAACTGGCAAGACTTCTCCTCTCATGCTTGCTTCTGCCATTGAATCCCTTGGAGCAGGGCATCCAATTTAACATAATTAACTCTTGTAAAGAAAATTATTCTAGCTGGCTTCTTGGCATGGCTCAAGCACTTTGTATGCCCTAGCTGGAGCCTTTAGGTTTAGAAATGAGAAGGGAATTCCAGGTTCCCAATTAAGAGAGACCAGAAACAGTGCCTCACTGGGAATAGACTTGGAGTTGTGCCTGAAGGCCCCATCCTGCTCCCACTAAAGCCAATGGGAGGTTGTTCAGAAACTTCAAGGGGTGTTTGCGAACACCCTGGCAGATGAGAAAGGAAACTGAGTAAGTGTCATCGTGTGGGGTGTTTTAAATGCCTTTGAGGCCTCTCACCTTCCCAAGAGTCCAAAGGTTCACACGAAAGAGAAGGGAAGACAGCTGTAGGTAGCTGCTTCAGTCCCATTTTCAGATGTTAAGCATACAATTGCACAGGGAGCTAATTACATTTGGAAATGTTGGAGTCTTCCCCAATGTTTTGATTCACCAGGAAAAAACCTGAGACAATGGCAAACTACCTGCAAATATTTGGCTGGATAAAATAGCAGGGGAAATAGTAAGCAGGTCAATGTTTATTGACAAAGCATATTTGGCACAGCTGCAATGTTACCTGTAGCCAAAGGACTATGGGTTTTGCCTGCCTTCTTTAGGAGACCATCTCAACTCATGAACTCTCTGGAGGGTCCCTATGGAGAGTAGCTGGCTGCCATCTGGAATTGTTTTCTTCCTCCAGTCAATAAGCAGTGATTCACATAGCATGAAGATACTGTACATGGGTTGGAGAACAGGCAACTAGCTGCGACTAGAAGCTGGGGGCAAACACTGGTAGACTGGGACTATTATACTCCTTGTACTGATATTCAAGGTAAGCATGTCACAGTAGGTCATGACAATGTCCAGTTTAGCTGCAGTTCTGGGAGTAATTGCCAAAGTCAGCTGTGTACAAAGTGTTTGCTGAAAGCTTGGTTGGGTTGAGAAGAAGAACTTTTTAAATGTGAAACATGAGTCAGGTGGACACTTGAGGGCCTTTACTATGTTGCCTTTTGCAAATCATTTCTATCTCTGGGATTTTTAATGAGATTTTCATTAAGGAGAACAAACTAGCAAAACTCTACTCTAATTTTCAGCTGCCCAAACTCATTTGTCCAAATCTGCTCAGAGAATTATGCAGTGGATGCCTTTTTGTAAGTTACAATCGGCCAAGTCCTTCAGTTTCTACCTTTGACCAACTTCATGACAGTCTGCCAGAGTTAAAAATTAATTAGGACCTTGGGATATGGCTCAATATAATTAACACTCTGCCATTATTTGGTGGGGTGTGGCCACTAATAACTAAATAGATCATACTTCATCCATGTTCACAAGTTTGTGGTTCTTTCCAGTGAAAAGCTGCAGGCAAATAATTGTCTCTGTCTGCATCAAGGATTAAGCTTTTATTTTTTTGACTGTGAACTTCAAGCCTCTGTCATTTGTTTTGTGAACTGTAATGCTGCTGTAGCTTATTAGATTGTGCATTTTCATTGACAGTCATTACGGCTATTCCAAAATTCTCCTCTTACACTAAGCACTACTTACATTCACTGAAAAGGACATCTTCTTTAGTCCTTATGAAAGAAACTTAATGTAAAAGGCACAGGACTATCAGGATCCAAGTCACTTTGTCAGTCAACTTGCAACCACCAAGTATAGTCACTCTGCAGTGGGCAGCTCTTGTGGGCTTGTAAACCTGGGGCACTGGGAGTACTCACAGGGCTCAAACAAAAGCTCCACAGCACGTTTCCCTTCAGCTTCAAAGAGGTTTGGATCTAGCCCTGCAGGCACTTATTTCAGAATACAAGATTGTGGGAAAGGGAAGAAAAAGCATTGAAATAACTTTTTGTTTTATTTTGTTTTGCTATTTTTTAATGTTCTTTTCATCTCTGACCAGCCTAGTGCTCTTTCAAAAGATTATTCCTACAATATGTGGACTGAGGTCAATATCAATAATTTTATAATAGCCGTATTTCTCTGATTTACAGCCACAGTATTTAAAAAAGGATCTATTAGATAAGCATTTAGAAAAAAAAAGTTATATATGATATATATGTTATATAAAAGGTTATAGCAAAAATCTCAGCAAAAACACTGACTAAAGTAACTACAGATATTATAAAAATCTCTGGGTTTTTAAAGAGCAGTTAGAGTTCATATATTATGATCACAGCAGAAGGTCAATCTAGTGGCAGAAAGTGGCTGGTTCCTCTACACCAAAGAGGAGAGAGCAAAGATAAAGCCACTGCTTATTAACTAAACATACTCCGCTGTGTGTGGTGGCTAACTTGTTCCTTCTCTGTTGTATGAACTCACATGAGCCCCTGTCCTTCAAGACCCTCATGTTCTGCCTCTATGTTCTGTCAGTACTGGGATCATCCTTTGCCTCCTCTTGAGCCCTCTGATCCTTGTCATTTCCCCAGGATCGAGCCAGGAGGTTGTTTATATTGCTGTCCTGCTAAGATCTGGATGACAGCAGAGGAAGACAGGAACAAGGGATGTCCCTGAGAAATACTGGAAGTACAGGATGGTCTCCCATGTGAACAGTGTTCAGTTCCAGCTTTGAAAATGGCAGTTTTTTTCAGCATCTTGGAAGATGGAAACAATGTCTTTGGGGAAGTTTAATTGGACCCAAGATGTTTTAGACTTTATCAGGAATAAATATAAGCTCCTGCACTCATTTAACCCAGTGCATTGAGATACCTAAGTCTTAGAAAAATATTAATTTATTTCATATTTCCAGAGGCATGCTATTTATTTGCCTTCTTTTGACTTATTAAGTATTTGTGGAAACTTCATTTTATACAGGAAATAGCTATAATCACCAGCAAATGTGACTTTAATAACTAAGATACTGGGAGCCATTTTTGGTTGGCCCTAAACCTCACACACGGTAAAACCTTGTGATAAAATAGTCTATTTTCTTATCTCGAGTTGAAAGTCAGGACAAATCCAACTGATTAAGAAAGTCTTCAAACAAGATACCATATATCCTCTCTAAAATGAAACTCTGGCTGAAGATTTATTTACTTCTGCTAGATACTATCAAAATATTAACAGCTATTAACAGCAAAAAAATAACATCCATAGAATATGTTGGTATTGCAAATAATACAATCCCTATCATATCTAACAGCTGAAAGAATAAAAAGCACAACTTGGAAAATAAATTTATGACTCTATACAAGAATTTTATTAACAATTGATTTTCATTTTGTAACTTAAATACCAGCAAAATGTTTTTGACATCTTTGGTTTTCCAGCCTGAGGAGTGCTCATGTGAAAATACATATGCATGTGCAGGTTAGGGCAGCCACTGACCTTACTTCCATCGAAATAAATGGAGAGATTCCCATCATTGGGGTATTAAACTTGATAAACAGGATAATGGAAATATTATGGAAAAGGCTCAAGCCCTTTTTTGACTAGCAGCCTTGGTGGATTTGTTTCTCACCCGTCCACACCGCTCACAGGACACATTACCACAGGCTCCCTACCCAGACTTTCAGACACAGTAAAAAGTAAGGCTGGTCCTGGGAATCATAAGGGGGGAAAAGGACACATCCATAAACGGGACAAACATCTTTCTCTAAGCAAAGCTGTCAGATCCATTTAAGCAGAGACCTGCTCAATCTTTTCCTCTGGGGGGCCACTTTTTCCTGTCTGGGAACGTCTGTGGCATTGCCTGTCTGTTCCCGAGCGACCAGTACTGAGAGGTTTAGATAAGGCAAGAAATCACACTCAACAGTCTTATAATCCCAGGCTCCAAGACAAAATGGGAAGGCTGTACTTTTGCTACCACTCTTTCAGAAGAATAAAACAAACAATAAAACCCAAGCACGTATCAGCTGAACAAAGGTTACATTGTCTGCTGGGAAACACTGATCCTTAGCAATTGTCCTCATTTGTATTTGTGTAACAGAAGTGCTTTTAGGTGGTCCAGCTCAAGCATTAGCGTGGGGGTGGCAGTTACAAGCTCTAGCTGTGTAGCTGACTCTAGAATAAATTAGATGAGGCAAAGAAAAAAATGTTTCACTACCTGTGTCAAGCTCGTGTCCTGTGTTAGAATACAAGGCAGAACAAAGAGGCTAAAGATTGCAAATATTATTAATGATATCTTCTGAAGCTTAGAATTTGGTGGTTTACTTTTAAGCAAGGAAAAAAGTGTTACTTCAATCATATCTGAATACATATACAGTGATATTCATCAAACATTTAGATATGCAATAATATTAATCATTGAATATAAGTATCTCCTACGCTTGAGCACCTGTCTTCTAATGTACCTCAGATGTAGGTAAGAGCTGCAGGTGCCTTTTGTACACAGTAAAATGATCCGAGTCTCCTGCAATACCAAATGACTGTACACGAGGAGCTGAAGGGAGCAGCTTGAAATCACTGCATCTTTTAGAGTTTAGAAGGATGCCAGATCACTTGCTCTGAACCGCCTTTGACATGCAGAAACACTGCATGGGTAAAATACAATTATTATTTATTATTTGCACCGGGAAGCGGCCCAGAAACCTTAATCATGTATGGTGTCTGCTTCTCAAAGACCCTCTAAAATAGTTGTAATGAGAAAACACCCTATGCTCCACAGAGTTTGAAAGACTCTGCTTTCTGTTTTTAGAATATGTAGCAGCTGTTGATAAAGGAGTGCAGTGCAAAGACACTAATGGACAGAATTATAGGCCATGCCTTTAGCTGGTATATATTGGCACAGTTCCAGGGACATCACATTATGTGCCATGCCTTCAACTGGTATATACTGGCACAGGTCCAGTGACTTCACAGAGCGGTGCTAATTTACACCAAACTTATCTGCTTTTATATTCATAATTATTGCCAGAAACAATGCATAGTTATAAAGGAGAATTATTGTTTGAAAGCTTGAATGAGAGGCAGACAAGATGCTTTCTCTCTCCCGGGAGAACATGTATGCTCATTTTTCCTTTTTCATCATTCAGGAAAATTGCCAAATAAGGGCTCAGGCCAGCACAGGCTGAAGTCAGTAGAAAGTTTCCTTATAATACCCTGGGACTTTTGCTCTTGGATCTGACACTGCTAGTAGTGGAATGTGTTTGGCTTGGTGTAGGTTCAGAACAACACAGTACTTTTGATAGATATATAAAATAACATTGGGAACATCTATCAGAGGCAGTTAATTTTTGTTCTTTGGATGAGATCATACTGGACATTAAATCAAAACTCAAGCCAGGGTCTAAGCCCTACTTGTCCTCTTTAAACTGTTAAAGCCTTAACTTTAACATGAGGTGCTCCTGAAAGACATTGTCTCACCTCCAAAGTGTGGTGTGAAAGGAAGAAAAACCGTGGGAGGCATGAGGGGTGTCTGCAAAGCCACACGAGCCTAGAATGACAAGGACCTTGGATCAGGCTGTGAGTTAGGACTTCCCTTCCTTCACATGGCTTTTCAGGAGCAGCAGGATGACCACCAGCATCTCAGAGGGGGGCTTTCAAGAGAGGGATTTCAGCCTAGAGGTCTCAGCAATATATTGTCTAGACTTGCCCATGCTGCATGTACTGGATCTGTTGGAATGAAGAATCAATGTCATATTCAATTAGATTTATATGTGCTCTGGTGGAAGGCTGGAACCAACACCATTGGACAGGTATGATATGTTTCCAGCTATGCTTTAACAGCCAGCACCAGCTGGTATTCCCAGAATGCTGACTGGGTCCGTGCCCAGGTGAGCTGTTGTAAGATGGAGCTTGACAAATTTACGGAAAAGGTTGTAAGACATAGTGCCAAGAAGAGCACTGGGACAAACTTTACTTAGCATGTTCTTTCCTGTCCTGTGTTCCTGGCTACGTGTACTCTGGCCCTGTTACCAAGTGAGAAAGCTGAGTGTAGCTGTGTTCATGTAATATCCCACCAGAATGAGTACCAGAGTATGTTAGCTAGCTGGAGATAGCAAAACAAACATTATTTGAATGCTATTTTTACCCGGTTGAATGAGCTAGTAGGTGGCAACTAGAACAGCAAGAACATTAAAGACTGACTGAAAATACTTGCTATTTGGTAAAATACAAAGGATACAATTACACTGTTAATAAAAGCTGACCTTACACTTGTTTAGTGGAGGAAAGGGTGAAACTTAATCATTTTATTTCATACAGCTGAATCACAGGTTTAAATTTCCTTTAAATCAGTGGAGGTGAGCAATG
Source organism: Coracias cyanogaster (assembly GCA_033124195.1). NCBI lineage: Eukaryota > Metazoa > Chordata > Aves > Coraciiformes > Coraciidae > Coracias > Coracias cyanogaster. Next base: position 7,238 of record JAVSBS010014609.1, on the reverse strand, counting down.
TATATAGCTGGGCACCATTAAATAGGCCAGATTTCCAAGTTAACTTAATCTAACATGGCTTCATGTAAATCAACGGACAATTATACTCAGTTATTCTAGCCTTGGCTAAAAAACAGTGCTCTTTGGCTTTCAGACGGCCACAGAGACTACAGTGTAAAATCACAGTCACCGTGGAAGTGGGCATTGCTGTCTGATTTTTAAAAAAGGGCATTCAGGTTAACCAAAATCTTTGATGAATTACTATTTATTTTGTCAACTTGTTTCAGTATGAATCCTTCCACTCCAATTCTATAAAGTCCAAATGACTTGTTCAGTTAGCTCCACTTTGGATTCATATTTCAGTCTGACTTAACTGTCTTCAAAATTTATTAAATGAAATATCTCAATTTCCATTAAAAATGTTATACTCAAGCCAAAATACTGCTTTGAACATGGTTGCTTGCCTGGAAATTGACCTTTAATGCCACTTAAAACTGATTTTTTCAGAATAATCTCAATTAAAAAAAAGAAAAAAAAGGTTCACAGCTCTTCTTACAGAGTTTTAATTGAGCTATGAATTGAAGAAAGATAGAACTTGATCTGAGAACTCCTGTTTCCCAGTATGATATGAAATATGTCCCATTATAAATTTATTACCACAGCTATCTTTGGTAGCTACCAAAGCTGGCTTGAGGCAAATGTTTCTTTCCTGAAACTATTCTGTCAGTCTCAGACTCTTTTGATAAGTTTCCTATGTTTTTAATTTTTGTCTTGTCTTTGGTCTACAAAATACTCATTATTATCACTACCTTTTCTGAAGCATATGCTGCCTGTATATCCTAAACCCATACTTTGTGGATCAGTAAGGTGCCTTTTAAATGACGAAACTAAAATGCAATTATAAACTTAGTAACTTTACTTACTACCATTTTAATAGCAGTTACTCTTGCACGAAAAACAAGAGCCATATATTCTGCTTTATAGATATGACGCACCACCATCAGTCTTTGGGAACGTGGATGGGTTGTGACTATTGCTGGCACTGTGACATTTGAGAACTTGCAGAAAGATCACTGGGCAGTTTTCTTGTTTAAAAAACACTAATAGACAAGATTTTTCTGAGTTTCTTCAGAAGAGAGAAACTGTGGTTCTTTGCCATGCTCTAGTGCAAAAAACAGGGGCAATCAGAGGGTTTGGGTCACTCACACAGAGCAAGCTGTTCACAGGCTGCACCTTTTGGCTCCTGTAGCCCAACATGAATGTTCTTGGAGAGCAGAAAAAGACTTTCTTTGGCTTCCACGGCTTTAAATTAACTTTCTCAGAGTCTTCTGCTTTCAAATGAGGGCTGTGGCAAGACATGCTGTACTAACTGATCCCCTGTCTACCCTGGGAGTGTTTTTCTGACTCTGGCAAATAAGCAGGCAGGCTCTGATGCAGGTGCTCCTGGCATTTCTGAACACATTCTCCATAGTTCTGAAGTCTAATGGGAAAAGCCAGAATACATTCATTTTAAATCATGACCACCAACCTGAAGGGAATGTCTTGAACATCTGGCAGCAAACTGGGTCCATTATGTCTAGAGAAGCTGCCAGACATTCAATAGATATTTGGGAGTATTATTTCAGAGAAAAATATTGTATAGAACACTTATAATTAGCACTAATTTCTTTCCTATTGTCAAGGTCGTATTCATTAAATGATCCTCCTCTTTCTAATTGATGTTTTGACAGCATACATTGCAAAACAATGAAGATTTTTCTCCCTGCTGTTTTTCAATATCTGGGAAACAGATGCCAACAGGATTTTTAAGTTAATTAAGGATTCAACTGGGTTTAAAAAAAAAACAATCCAGATGATATTGTGAGGCAAGTTATGTTAATGGTAGAAGCAGTCCCTAGTGTTTTTCCTCTCTGATGATTCTCAGATCTACAAGATCCTTGTCCTAACAGGGCTGATGATAAATAGGGTGGCACTGAAGAAGACACTAACACCAGTACATTTACTTTGGTAGGTGAATGCAGTGGCCGATTTCTTTGAAGAACATGAGCTGGAACTTCCAAATAATACCTAAAGTAAGAGTATTGGAAGTTACATAGCTACTCTTCTAACAGAAAGGTGTGGCATGTACTGGCTCTGGTTATTCCTAAGGAAGGCATGCATGAGTTGGGGAGAAGAACCCTAATCGCAGCTCTGAAGCTAAATGGTGAAACCAAACAAGGGCTGCCTGCTCCCTCTGCAGCACTGGTGTCTTCTGTGAGTCTGTGCATAATAGCAGCCCCTGTGCCAAGCTTCACAGGAAGCTGGAGAGTGAGCCTCATCCATAGATGTCTCAGGATCAGATTACCTGCATTCATAAAAATAAGTGTGGGTACAATTAACTTCTCAGTTATGCTTCATTAAAAGCCAAAGAGTCCCACATTGCAGGTCGCTTTCCCTCCTTCCCACACTGTTTTTTTGTCATCCTAGCTTTCAGAAACTACACATTACTACCATTACCAATGCTGAGATCTTCATCTGAAATTACAAAGCAGCCCACCGCATTTGGGGTTTCCTGTTTTACCCAGACACATTGCTGAGTTCCTATTGGCCCCCTATCCCAAATTTCTATGCAGAGTGCCTCTCATTTTATAAGCTTCTCTTCTCACTGTTTACGGCTTTTTTATTTCTTTTCTATTCTTTAATTCCATGTCTGTAAGAGTGTTTATATATGGATGTATCATTTTTTTTTTCACCAAAAGGTAAAGAGTTAACACTGAGAGATAAATTGCAGATTATTTAATTATAGAGGATTTTTGTGGGATTCATCCGGAGTTAATTAAGTTTCCAAGGAAAAGATCTCCCTCCCTCCTACCCACCCATTTTAATTGTCACACTCCCATATACCATTCTTTTTTCATTTATTATTTTTCTTCTTGTATAAGGTACAAATTAAGACTGCAAGAGCAGGCTCATGAGCATCATTAACTTTAAGCATGTCCTCTGCATACAATTTATGTCAATAAAATTAAGCATTTGCACTTATATTTCAGGGAGGAAACTATAAATTATAGCCTGCCAATGCAGTGATTCATGTAGAAATAGAAAAGCAAGGGGATAAGTGAATGATAAAAAGCTGACTTTTTTTTGCAACAGCATGTAAGAAAACAGACGTGGCTCCACACGTACATCCTGAAAAAACAGGAAAGTTTGAATAAAAAAAAAAAAAAAAAGAAAGAATTTGAAGTAGATTTATAAATGAAAAAAATCCCCCCAACACAAAGGGCAGTCGATCCGAAAACCTAAAACCAGACAAGCAGCAGGCTACCCTCCAAAATGTCCCTAACTCTGAAAAGTCAAGATCTTTGTTGTATAACATATTTTTAAGTCTCATATGATGACAGTTTCCAGACCCTGGGAATGTTCCTTAATAAAAATGAGTTCCTTTCAGACTTGAAAGCATATCACAAAACTGTAAAGTTCTTTTGCATTTAATATTGCATTAGCTGGGGCAAGGATATTTGTACCAGCAATTCCGTAACAGAGTGTTCCTGGCTTGCTGGAAGTGTTTGAGTGACCAATAGTGACAAGTAGTCTGAAAAGAGAAAATATTCAAAACAAGAAATACTTGCTAAACAGTTCCTTAAAGCCAGATTTTCATCAACTGGAGAGGAACTGCACCAATTTGCCAATAGCAAGAAGCTTGCTTGCTTTCATCAGAAAGCTGTGGAGACTCTTACCATGAGAAAAGTTATTTCTTCTTCTCAGACCACAGAAGATACTGACTCCCACCTTGTATACTAGTTAGCGTTAAGCAACAGGAAACCAAATCAAGGATTTATAGGAAAACCAGACACCTCGTCCCTCCAAGTAACAGTTATCCTGTAATTACAGGCAAAAGAAGCCACCCTAAGCCTTGAATATTAACTATAATGATTGAAATATTAAAAAAAAAAAAAATCCCAGACCTTAGAGTGTTAACATTTTCTGAGTTTGTTGGTGGTATGCACATCATTTGAGACACTTGCAGACCTCTGCCCACCCTTCTGTCTGAGAGCCAGCACAGGTAGGAATGTGACAGCCTGACAGTCCCAGCACTTAGGCAATGTTTCTTGCTCTCCAGATTACTCCTGCTAGAGCACTTGAAATCTTTAGTCTCTTAGCATATTCAAACTCCTGAAGCACAGAGTAAGAGATAATAAGCCTCACTTTATCTGTTCAGTATTTGTAGCTCTTTCATGCATCAAACACAGTCCTGTCTTACTTGTTGTTCATATTTTTTCACATAGGAATGTCTTGTTCTTCTGTCTTAGCAGCTTTCTATATCAACCACTGCAGTCCAGATATAGGAAAAAAATGTGAAGGATTTTAGCAATTCAACTTACTGTTGAACACTCAAAGAACACAATGCAACTTCTCACATTACATGATTAAAACATACTAACTAGCTCTACAGCTAAAATGTAACAAAATAGTTATATAAATTGAATGACCACTGCTGATGCATTATTATTATATTTTAGCTGTGGAGCTAATTAATACGGTTTGATGAGATGGCTAGACAGCTATTGTTCCAAGTCTTTTGATCACCAGTGAAGCAATCACTAATCAAAGGCTGTCACAGATAGCCACAATGCTTATAGAGCTGCAGTTTTAAGACAGATCATTGCACAGATAGACCCTTGATTATATCTCAGCAATATCAGTGTAAATCCATTCAGGGAAGCTTTTGGTCCGGGATCACCGTTGTGGACATATAAGGCAAAAAGTTAACAGCTCCCGTAGCTGTTACAAATTAAATTGGTTCACTTTCTCTTGGAGGTTCATTTGCTTCATTCAATGGCCTATCGGTCTCCTTAATCCAACCCCAGACTTCATGTCAGTATAGTCTAGGAAAACATATTTTCTCTTAGCATCTCTCTGTATCACTTTTCTCTTTTGGTGCAGCCTAATAAATCCTATCCTGCTGTTTTCTTCTAAAAAGAGAGCAGTTTCCAAGCCCAAAATTATCATTCTATAGTGTAATTTTTACCTCATACATAAAATGGTGGCTCTTGCTTGTTTTATGAATTATTTTGAACTCGTAAGATAAACAAGTGGTGCCAAGGAGATGAAAAAATGAAGCTGGAAACAACTCAAATAGCTTAGTGATCTGGACAGTCAACTCTATCTTGTTAACAGGCACAGTAAGTGACTGAAGGTGTATTATCTAAACTTCTGAGTAATTCTTTTAATAATAAATTGCAGTAATAGAATTATTACTATGAGCAAGATTATATCATAAACCTCCAATATATCTCTGGAGTGCTGGCAGCTTTTTGATAAGAAAATCAGAAGAGGACTATCACACTTAAAGCCAGTTTTAAACCTCAGATGATGCAATGCTGTTACATGTACACTAAAAGTCCACGCACTTTTTTCTTGCAGGGTGTCATGATGTGAATAAATTTGTCTGATTTGCTTTATACAGCTAACAGAAGAAAAATAACTTAGAAAAAGGAAAAATATTTTAAATAACTTAGAAAATGTATGCCTAAAATTCTGAATGAGACAATTAGAAACTGGACCCTTCTGCCCATGGGGAGTGAAGGGGAAAACAGGTAGGAGGTAGGGAAGGAAAGGCTACAGGATCAGAGCTTAGTCAGAGACGTAGTTAGAAATCAGAGATAGCTTTGCTTCTGTGGTGTCTATACAGCAATTATTGGCCCGTGTGCTCAATTTGACAGCCTGTATCATAATGTCGCACAAAGGTCAAGAAAAATAAGAAGTCTTTTGGACAATCTTATCTGTAAACATCCTATGGGCATGAAATTATTCAGAATATTCACTGGGCATTTGCAGCATAGTTGTTAAACTATGTATTGCAGATCTTAGAGCAAGTCCAATATCTCATTGCATGCAAACTTAATCAACAGAATTTACAATTGCTCTTGTGTTAGCAGAATGAAGGACTGATTTTCTGTGAGTTGGAAGATGGCTTCTCTAATCCTTACTGCCTTGAAAGGCTGTATTGTTGTTTTCATCACTTGACCCATTACTCTTTTCATCATTTAATTCAATTATAAACTCTCTTGCTGATGCCGCTTGCTTGGATATTTTCCCATCCTTTTTTGTATGAACTCCTGTTCACCTACTGCTTTTTCAATTTTCTAAACTGCCTTGCCGTTAACATCACTGCTGGAAGTTTGAAGCTGACACACAAATCCATTTAAAGAAAGGTCTGGGTCTATTTTTTGATCTGATACATACTTAACCAAAAAAAGCTTGACAAAATTGTACCATTTCCTCTTCTTCAAGCAACTGCAAGAAGAATGAATACTTGTCTGTTCTCTCATCATGTGTAGGAGGTGACCTGGGCTGCATTTACATAGAGTAGATGGGTATTTGGAGGTATGCTGTAAAACAGTCACTGCTCTCCATAACAAGAGACCACTTTTCTCCCTCTTTCAGGAAAATCAGAATAATTTTTGTAGAACAAAACCAGCTCAGCAACTTTTCACTGACATGTCACAGAGAATGTTCGCAACATTTTATTTTCAGTTTTAAGCCTGTTCACTTTATTATGTTTCCAGGCTCCCCCAAAAAGGAGAGTCGAATCTATTCCAAAGCTTTAACTGGTACACTTTCTACACTACGAGAACTTTAGTAAAGCTGATACTTCTCAATGCAGCAGAAAGTCTTGCTTCTTGGAGAGCTCTGGGTGTACACACTGACAGAACCAGGGCAAATGAGGTAGTATATCTGGGTTTTGTCTGTCTATTCCAGTTCTACCATGCTGACAACATGCATGCTCTTTGTGCTCTGCAGTGCTCACTACCACATTTTCAAGAAGGGAAAAAGATTGTAAATAAAAGTGCTTTCTCCATCACAGAATCAACTTCCTAAAATCCAAACTAAGCAGGTCTGAAGTCTGATCTGTGTCTATTTCACTGTGTTGCTGGAAGCGAACTGTATGCTGTGCTTCTAATATGTATAGCTAAGAAATTTCCATTGCTGAGCTGGCAGGCATGCATGGATGGATAAAAATAATTTTCTCTAGTTAAAAATGTTAGATGCGGTCCATCTGCATCACTGCTATCTCTACTGTAGGAAGTTTCTTCCCCTAAAACTTTTAAGTCAAATGTTTTCATTATTAGCTACAATCACCTGGGTTGCACTTCTATATCATTCCTCTCTCATGCTCTGGTTTTCTGTTTACCTGCTGAGAACAGCAGCTTCTATACCATTGGGGTTATATATAGTAAAAAACCTTTTGCAATTGAGCTGCTTACTGTGATCAAGTC
>JAVSBS010014607.1:40640-65770 GCA_033124195.1 Coracias cyanogaster | reverse complement strand
ATATCCCTTTGGTCAGTTCGGGTCAGCTGTCCTGGTTGTGTCCCCTCCCAAGATCTTGCCCACCCCATCCCACTGGGAGGGGAATGTTGAGAAGAGCCTTGGTGCTGTGCGAGCACTGCTCAGCAGAAGGGTGTGTTATCAACACCCTTCTACCTCCCAGCACAAAACGCTGCTGCTATGTGGAAAACCAGCTCAGCCAGACCCACTACACAGTTATCTACAGACAAAGTCTTTCTGCAATTATGGTTCAATACGTGGTAAATATATATAACAATTTGAAGCAATAAATGTTTTATGAGAATCCATGACTTGCAAAATTGACTTAACCTCATAAGTACATGAATATATTTATATGTATACCTCTACATATTAAATATAAAAATATTTCTTATACTGTATACAAAACAACATATTAGCTAAATATTATATACATAAACTATGTTATATATAGTAGTATAGTAGTTACACACAGTATATGTGTATAGTATATATTGTAAATATTGTAGTTTTCTATTAAAAAAAAAAGGAGGAAAATTTTCACTACCACTGCCTTGATTTTGCATTAGATGCGTGCATGGATATATATAGTTTACTATGTAAAATATTGTACACATATACTGTGTCTACCTGTATATATATACACACAGGATATAAATATATATATAAAAAACACATATATAATCTTCAGTATCTTCTGAACGTGCTTAGGAATTATATGAGATATCTGCCTTAAGTGGGTCCTCAACTATCAGCTCCTAGGCTTCCTTAATTGCTTTTGTCACTTCACATTACTCTCTGGAGCCCATGGCTGTAGTGAAGACAGTTGCCTGTTCTCCTGAATTCTTCTTGTGCTATATAATCTTTGTCTCAAAGAGCAATTGACAGTTCATCTCATCTCATTAACATGTGTTAAGTATCTATTTCTTCCTGCTCAGGAAAGGTCTGTACTCCAGGCCAAACATATTATTTTTTCTTTTCACTAATGACAAAGTCTATCATCATCTTATTTTAGAATCATAGACATGACTGATATTTTGCAATTAGCCTTTTTAGATTTGGTTAGAGACAATCTATATCACGTTGACATAGTTTCAGCATCCAGAGAAGATAATAAAAGGAGGAAAGCACTGTTATTTTTTTGGAAATGTTTCATTTAATCAGTCTTACTGAAAAATAAGTTCAGTGAGAGCTTTTCATTCATTTTATCTTTATCCATCACTTTAGAGGTAAGTATTGTATTCTACACAACAGTGACAGCAGTAGACTGTCATGACTTTGTATGTAATTTACAAATATATTTTACAAATAAAATCAGAAGTATAAATTTACAAGTCTCAAAATACTTTTACACTTTAAAGTTGGTTTAAGGCATACAATATATAGATTCTACTTTAATTTTAAAAAAAGGATAGACTACATCCAGAACAATTTCCTAATTCCTGTCCGTCAGAGTTGCTCTTAAAAAATTTTTATGAACTTTTGAAATCAGGTTAAGAAATAACTCAATTGATAAGAGGAGGAGGAACAAAAACTTTTATCATGAAATGTGTGTAGGTGGAATGAAAGGTCACATCAGCCTGATAGTAGTCATCTGGTTTCAGAATCACTGATCAAATATAACACTATTTAGCTTGTTAACATAGAATATAAATCTGTTTATTCCTTTATGTTTTCCCAGACTTTTTTTTTTTTTTTTTAATGGACCTTTATGGTTTTCTGACCACTTTTCTAGCATCAACTTGAATGTACAAGTGAAAATAAAAGAAATAATCTTAGGCCCTCATTATGCAAATTATACTACTGGGTATTCTCTTGGTGGGATAACCATAAATGTGCTGATTCCACAAGGACTTGCAAATTCTTCAATTGATATATGATAGAAGAATCCTTCTGTGTTATAATTCTCTGAGAAGAAGCTATTCTTTGCATTTTGAAGAGGTTGTTTTTATTTTTTATTTCCCGTTTCTGAATTCTAGCACTTCACTGACTAAACTCTAATCATTGCAAAATGTGATAAAACATCAAGAATGTCTCACAAGAATAACCACAGGAGATTTAGAGTGTTCAGATATAATCCTCTTTCATTTAAGTATTGAAAAAGAAGGTGACTATATTATTAATTTGCCCCTACATAACATCTTTTTGCCTTAGGAATATAAATTATTTTATCAGTACTAGGTTATTGGGATCAAAGTTCATGGTGATAAACATTATGTATATTCTTAGAAATGTGAAGTTAGAGCATAAAATTCTGGATGCTAATTAATAGGGTTTAAGATGTTACCTTAAAATGGATAAATAGCTCCTTTGATGGAAGTTCCCTTATCTTCAGTCTATTTGGTAGCTAGGGCACTTCCTACAAGTATGTTATTGATATACTTCAGACAAAAATGTATTTTGACCTAATCAGCCTAATTTGTCAGATTTGGCACAATTCTGTATACAGCAAAGTATGGAGTACTGACAGATATTCACTGGGTACCTGACTTATTGCTAGAGAATGATATATGACTTCAACATTCATAATTTTTCACAAAATGATGAGATGTACTTTTCAGAGCAACTACTGCTACACTTACTCCTGGTTGAGGAAGTCAGGATAGTATCTTGCCACAGTTTCAGCATCAAGAAGATAGTAACTGGGCAACACCGCTACTTCACTGGAATATTTTGTATGTAATCAAATGTTCATTTTATATTGGTCTTATTTAATCATATCATGTATCATGCTCCTTTCATGAATATTCTCTTCTGTAAAAATGAATTATTGCACAGAGAACAATATAAAAGGAGGTAAAGAATAACACATGTAGTTGCTAAACAATAATATAGTTTTTATGAACTTCCAGCTTTTTCCTGCACAAGAGTTCTGTGTTTTACTGAGATGGTGTAGTAGTTAGGTAGTACTTAGGAACTTACCTCTGAATCTACACACTGTGATACAGATCTGCTGACGTCTTTGTGCAGTGATATCCAAGATTTTAAATTCCCTTCATTTCACTGATGTTGGAAAAAATGACGAATGCTTCATAACACTTCAGACAACTGTACTAGTGGGTTGATATATACGCTTTCAAGGCCTGGAAAAGAAAAGCTGTCTTTTACCTGAAATAACAGCTTATTGACTTGGCGATAGATCCACTTTACTTCCCATTAGGTCTCTAGAAGAAAACAGACGATTTGTAGCTAATAAACGATTTCCTTAACAAGAACATCTTGTACTGTTGTCAAGGAATTCCTCCAGGATAAGATGCCTACATAATAATGCCAGCTTTCTTTCACAAACAGAAGTAAAATCAGACATGTCTAGCTCCATTTTATGATGGTCTAGTTGTTCTAAGTAGTTCTACTAGAACTACTACTTTGTTAAGCTTAGGTGATACCATGTGGTTTCTGGATTCCAGTAATGACACAGATTGCAGTATGACTTCAGTGACATAGTGTAACAGTTGACTGTACATGCAGGTAATGTAGAATTGAAAGAACTCAATGCATGTCAGAGACAGCTAGTCTCAGTGCCTCCAGAGTTACACAGTACAGTTGATATATGGTATAGAAACTTAAACGAAGTTTTAAATCTCAGTCTGTGGTATTGCAGAAGCTGTCTTAACCTTGAAAAGATTCACAGAGTTGCATAAGAATCTCTGTATTCCTGCACATTTTCTCTGCATAGTGTATTTACTTGAATAATGTAGCCAAAGTTCCTGAAGGACTAAAAGTCTGATTAATTTCAGCTATCTTCCTGAGAAAACAAGAAACAGCAAGTAGACAGTGCTAACCAACCGATCAAGCAACTGAAACTTGAAATTCCATATGCCAGAGTGAAAATTAACCACTCTGCTACTAGAAAACTGAACAAATCACACACACAAATGATTTATCATTCAAACAGCTCAGGGACTACAGAAAAAAAAAAAAAAAAAAAAAAGCAAGCTGCCAAAACCAAAACAATATTTTAAAAAATCCAGCCCAAGAAACCCCGCCCCCCCCTCCCCCCCCATCTATTCTGAATAGTTCATTCTCTATTACAGAGAAGTCAGTATAATTCTTGAAAATGCAAGCTGGATACTAGCTTAACAGAATTATTGAACAAGTTCAATGTAAGTTTTATTTACTTCTCTATGTTAAAACATATAATGCATAAACCAAAAAAGAATGAGCTTAACTTTAGATTCTAGGTTGCATATTAAAAGTTTGGCCACTATGAAACAGGATTTTTTTTTTGCTTTTCTAGTACCCTCCTGAAAAACATCAGTGCCTGATCGTTACAATATCATTTTTACTGTGACTCCTCTTTCCAATGTATTTAACAATACAGTCTTCAGTGATTTCAATGCGGGCCCAAGTGGGCCTTCTCAGTTTATATAAAGCACCAAATTAACAAAAGAATATTTGACATTTTTTTCCCCCATCTACCCTATTAATAGTATTTCAGATTAGGACTTGTCGTCCGTTTTACGTGCTTGTAAGCAAATGGGGTAGTTAGAAGACAGTTTTAATATTATAGCAAAATAATTTAGATCCTCCCTACCAGTTTGATGTCATTAAAAGACAACACTTTTTTTTTAATGCCAGAATATACTGTAGGCACTGGTACTACCTGTTAATACTTATGTCCTGTACTTTTCTGTAGAAAGATAGCAAAATTAATGTGCAAAGTAGGCTGCTTACAACCTTGAGGAACACTAAAGTTTTCTCTTTTTTTTTAAGTAAGAAAAAGAGGTTTTTCCTGTGCTTTTCACTGGGTTGATAAGTATAGGCCTTTTTAATTTTTTTTTTTTAATTCTGCTTCTTCAAGTCAAACAGAAAATTCATTATAGTAAATAGATAATTTTACACATTGTGCTTACTGGGTATTTGTGAAAGTAATCTAAGTCTTGCTACTTCACCTAAAGTTAACAGGAAGATTCAGAAAAAAATAACAGCATTTTAAGACCCACAAAATTACCAAATTTGAATTATTAATTTTGTTATTTTCTTGTCTTCACAACTAACATGAGTTTAAAGCTCATCTTCCAAAGAAGAAACATCATTTAAAAAAGCAATTGTCCATTTTTATTTTGTTTACATTGCACTGAAAATTTACATCATACTTTTACAAATCCTTTTTCATAAAAATATACTTCTTTACAAAAGTGTATGCATTAATATAAGAGGAGTAGCCAGTTGCAGAAGAAACATTTTAAACGATCTCAAATGTATTAACCTTAACATTAATGAATGAATCATAGTTATTGCAGTCATTTGAATAAACAAGAATAAATAACAAACAATGGTATAAAATATAGAACAGCATCCTTTTAGTAGAATACAGTTTGACAGAGTTGTATGAATATTCAAAACAAAGTGTTGTAAAATGGTATATAAGAAATTCATCAAACATTATAGAAATCCAAGCAGCAATCCTGGGTACAATGATTTTGGTAGGCACTCTCTATTACGGTAATAAAAAGTTTAGTTTTTCACAGAATTATTAATGTCTGAAAGGGACAATAACAGATAATTCACACTGGCTAACACACAGCATTTGAGAGTCATGCTATCAATGGAAGACAATGACTTATGTCAAATAAATTACTGAGTCGCCACTGAATAATTCTGATATGAAATAAATGTAAAACTAAAAATTCCATTTCCTTAGAAGTGATTCTGGAATGTCTAAAATTTGTATCTGAGGGCTATGGAATCTGAGTTGTCCCTAAAATGAATGGATTGTCCCTATTAAAATCATGGCTTTATATATACATATATATTTTTAATATATATTTTTGTTTTCATTGCACTATGGTAATATATTCAATTTTAAACCATTAGCCGTAAGGATTGGTTCCATAAAGTATGGAATATAGAGATAAAATAGATGTGAAAACACAGTATTTCCAAATTATTACTTCCTCTTGCCTTGTAGCTCTGATATGAAGTTCATTGACATTTGTTGGAATGCATTAACTTCAATGGGATTTCACCATGCTTTGTGCATGCATTTTGACAAAATGTTGAAGGAATAAACTGATGTGATATGGTCTAGATTTAACTAGCATGGATTGAAAAATGGACTCTTAAACTTTTGATATATGGATTTCATTACTGATGTTACTGTAAACTGCACTTTTAAATTTGAAATATGAAACGATATTTTCACATTTGAAAAAAAAGATGATCACTCTCTTGAATGATCTTCAACAGTAAGTAATATAATCACATGACAAAGCTCAATTTATACTAGATTCTTGATCGCAAAATTGGTCTAGTTGTATGATTGACAAAATAAATGTAGAAACATTAGCATTTGTGTATATTGTTAATGGAAAAAGGGAAAAGGAGCTTGACTTGGAGCATGAAAAGGAAGCAAGAAGTGAAGCAGGAAAGGAAATAAGAATTGAATAAGAACATGACATTTTAATTTTTCTTTTGTGACATGAAAAGAGTAAGTTGTACTTGCTACGTTCTAAATACTACTTCCTGGACTTAAAAAATAAAATACCAAACAGACTGAATAAATGAAAGAAGGTACAAACTCATGAGAAAGATGTAGCATATGACTGTTAAAGAGAAGTCAGTGACTTATTGTCTCCTGTAAGTATAGCTCTTATTTTCTACCTATATCTTTTTTTTTAACCCAGTCCCTCTATCATAGTTTTTATAAAGCACAGAAATACTGATAGTGGATGCTCCTCCAATATATGCAAATATGTTTTATGTTTTAGAATAACCTCCTTTTTTAAAAAAGCAAATAAACTGTGAGTAGCACTCATGGAGTGCAGCAATTTTTTTTTTTAACTCTCCGTGGTATACACGAAGAAGAATTCTGATCCAGTTTACGAAAAACAAAATCAAAACAAAATAACCACAACCCATTCTTGTCTATCATCCTCAGGAAAAGGTGACCCAGTACATCCTGAAAAGTGTGCTTTAATTTATTTTTTTTAATCAGTGAACTGTGTGTGCACTGTGTTGTGTGTCAATTTCTAGACTTTGAAGAACTATCATTACCACATTATACCATTGTGCAAACGGTGTTCAAGTTGGGGTCAAATCGTACCGCTTTCCCTTCCACAGACTTTGCATTTGTGTCATACATAGGGTTTTCAAAAGCAGCTTGTCCATTATTATTCTCATGTACAGAGCATCCTGTATACTGCGTTTTAGGTGCAGTCCTGTAGAAGAAAAATAAGAGTATTTGAAACTGCAGTTTTTGTTACTGACTTGATGTAGTTTAAGAATCTGAACAGAATTTAGCTCCCAGTTACAATTATGGGAGCTAAATATAACATCTCAATTTTCTTGACAGTATCTCTGCTAAGAATTAGTACTCTCTTTATCACAAAGTGATTTATGATTCATTTAAAATTGTGTTCACTTAAAAACTTAGTTAACAACCTGCAAAGAGGTAGGTATTTCCACTTGGATGATCAGATGATAAATAGTTAAGAGTATAACAAAATCTTGTAAAGATAATTCCCCAGCCAGATGACTGAATTTTTCTTTTTCCCTTTGGAGACTCAACAAGTTTATAAAGAATAAATATATAGCTGAAACATTTTCTTTTTAATTAAAAAAAATCAAAGTTCAATCCCTTGAAAATGTTTAATCTATATCGTTATGCAAAATGAATACTGTATTGTAAATCATCAATACAAAATGTAAAGATAAGTGCTTACAGCATACAGTTAATACCAAATGTATTTAAAAATTACATAAGCATTTTTTTAATATTCTGAAGCAGTTCAAAACCAAGTAGCACCATTTAAAAATGATGGTACATGTTTTAAATGAATGTTATCCTGCATAGTATATCACAATTATTATTGCCAGGATACCAGATTTAAATCACCATTTTGACAGTTAGTAGGGAAAGAACTGTCTTGCCATTAAAGTGATTAAATTTTCTTTAGTCATCTAATGCTTTAAAGCTATAGGAAAAGATTACTTGACACTAAATCTGAAGAACTATTACTGGTCTTGGTAACATGAGCAAACCTGTTCAACTTAGACTATGGAACTGAGAAGACTGTTGGCTATGTAACATAACTGCATATGAACTAATAATTTCAGATGCAAAAGCAGTTCCATAATGAAACCTCTCAATGACATAATACTTGCATATACTTGCAAGTCAATAAGTAGAGCAGGTAATAAAATAAATTACTTAAGGTATGACTCATAATTCTGTCAGATGTAAAAAGATATAATACAAGCAATCTACTGTAAGTATACACAAAGTCTATGCATTATACTATTCTCCATATGCCAGAAATTTATAGCATCCATTTTGTTATCATAGAGCAATTTATAACATTTTAAATAGGTAGGATTGAAAGTATAGCAAGGTCTGATAAAATGATCTCTCAGTCATTATGCCAGACCTTAATGGAGGTAGGGAGAATTGTCTATGTGCATATTTTTCAAATGTGTGGTTTTAAGGAAAATTTTATTTACATTAACAAAGATTGAAGGCAATAAATACACTAAGTCATACAGGAATTCTATATACATAATTTGTACTTACCTTTGTTTATAAAGATAAAAGCCAAAACCAGCAAATATAAGGGCAAAGAAAGGCACAAGGATAGCAATGGCCACTGAACTACTATTTGTACCATGTGGTTGATTAGAAGAATTTGAACCTTCAGACATGTTAAGACCTAAAAATAATAATAAAAACCAAGTAATATAATATATGTGTCTGTGACAACCAGCACATGCTACTCAATAACTTCAGAATTCAGGAAAACCTTGTGATTGGGTCATCATAATACATTCAGCTGTATTCATACAACTGTATGCTGGGACCACCTGGAAAGTAAATGTAGTGTGGTATACTACATTCCGATTAATAAGTGAACGCAAAAGTCAGGATAACAATACATATACTCTGGTACAGTAAATACAGAACTGCATAATTCTGTATGGGAGCCAAGTTTTGGATTTTATTAATATACATTAATGTACTGTGTTATAAGAAGTCAAATGTATGATAAGGCGTATGTTATATTGATTATATTACTGATTATATATGGATATTTCAGAAATTAAGAAATACCACATGTATGAAAAGCATACATTTTTTTCAAGGAAAGGGTAAATCACCTGAACAGGCAAACTGAAAATTCATCATGTTTATTTCATTAGGCACTGCTATGGATACATAGAGTAAAAGAGTTAAAGTCAGTTATTGATGAAAAAATAAGGATATGACCTACTGCATGTTTGAGGAACACATTATCTAGATTAACTACACAGACAAAATGTATGTGAAGAGAGGAATACCAATGAAGCTTCAAAGGTAATTTTTAAGCTTTGAACTGGACGTTTTAAGGATGGCATAGGTCAGAATATTTTCTGACTTTCTTGATCTTACAAGGAAATACATAGACATTAAAAAAAGAAAACAACAAACAATAACCAACCAAACAAAAAGAAAGAAGCAGATAATTAATATACTCAAATGCATAAAAATGAATTAAATTTTCAGCAAAATAAATTAAAAGTTGTGATGAAAATTGTATGGGAACAGTAATAAAAATATTTTATTTCAGATAAGCTATTTTTGCATTTGTGTGCATGAAATAAATAAAAGCAACCATTCTAAGCAAAATCTGTTCAATGATTGTAAATCTCTCCTTAACTGTACTACTGACTATATCAACTACAACTAATTTTGTAGCATTTAAACCTGAGTGCACCATTGTGTTCCTAGAAGACTTAAACTAATAAAAAGTATCTTCAGTATTACAGAAAAGAATCTCACAAATACAAAGAAAAAAAAATGAAAAAGAAAAATCCCTCAGAATATCAAATGAAGAAAATGAAGAAATACAATTTCCCTAAGAATTTATCAAAACCTTTGCCAAGGAAGCCTTACATTTTATCTTTTGTTAGATGACTTTCAATTATTTTGAACATGTTAATAAAGCAAAATAACTATTTTTATGTTCATTTAAAGGAAATATTTATTGATAAAGATATTTCTCAAAATCATCTTAAAAGAATGTAGATATGCAAATATAGTCCAAATCAAGATCCCAAGCAGTGCATTTTACTGTGACTTAAAACAGTGAAAAAATTAAAAATTGTTCTTACCTCATGCATTTATTAATAAATGCTTCCAGTACATTTAAGAATTAAAGAATTTCCTGCTTTTACTAAAAAAAAAATGAGAGTAGACAACACTTTGCAGCTGAAAGGACCTAATTTTGCATCCATTTTATCTAAGGATCCATTAGATTAGTGAAAAGTATTTCTTCTTCTATGACATTCTCAGTATTATCATTCAAGAGTTCAGTAAACTAAATTAAAATTCTTGTTGAAGGAAAAATACAGTTCTTAAGACAGTATCAGTAAAGTATATTAAATTCTTTTTTGAAAAAAAACACAATAGGATGTTGTTATGAGAGCTCTGTCACCAGAGCTGTCTTCTTCAAGAAAGGAAAAATAGACTATTAGTTTGGTGTAGAACTGAATGTATAGAACCAAGAAGTCAATTTTTATGAAATAAATACTTATCCAGTAACTAATATTTTGTTCTTCTTAAGAGTAGCATAAAGATTTACTTGAAAATATTTAGTAGTTTCATTCTTCTAGCAAATGTTCAGGTGAAAGGTTTCAGCACCATGAGCAAGAGATCAGCTTAGCTGAGCCCATTCTATAACATGAGCTTTCTAAATAATTATTAAGATGTGAAACCAAATTTAGTTTACACATATTCATAGGAAAATATCCCTCAAAACATTAGAGATGTATAGCTATACTAAGCAGCACATTGCAAGGCATCTATAACTCTTCACAACTTCTAAAAAAACACTCTCAGTAAGTACTACTTAAAGGAGATTTTAAAGATACTTATACCTCAATATTCTACAAAATGTCACTACTGATAACATCCTGCAGATACCGTTATACCACTGGACATAATACAACAGAATATGCAACAATGAACTTGCAAAAACTTAGAATTTGCTGAATACCTAATCTTTGAAGTCCAAATTGTCCATAATCTTTACCCTGAATGAATCCTTGGAAAACATATGTTGCTCCATCAGGTTCAGCTGAAACCTGTAAACAAAAAGTACTCTGAATGAAATGGGGAAATGTCTGTTACAAGTTAAAAGTATCTACTTGGAACAGAGATAAATGATAAAAATAGCTATTATATTCAAATTATATATTATAATATTATTATAAAATGATACTATATTACCATGATGAGAAAATTTCTCAAGATATTGGAACACAATCCAAAAAGAAGAAAGAAAGGTTTCTGTGTTAACTTGCATTATAATTGTGCCTACACAGTATGGCTATTCGCGTGTTTTCCCACATCTTACAACAAAATCTTAATTTCATTTGAAGAATCAGCGTTGCTAACAAGATTCCTTTGGATATGTCTCAGGATTTTAGGGGTTTAGAATACCATTTAAAACAAGACAAAAATATCCTTCTCTCTCTTTTTTAGCAGAAATATACTCACAAAACCATCCATAGCCCATTTTTCCTCTTTCAACTTGCTCACAGATGCATGGGAGGGTGCTTTTATGAGATATATGTGGAGCATTAGCCGAGCTTCTTGGCTTTTATACACCCCTGTAGAATACAGTGTTAAAAATTTAGACTTGCATTGAGTAGAGAAACAATTCATCTTTAAGAATAAGCATTTAATCTCCTGGCTTAGAAGGGGATAGCAGGAAGAACAGGTAACATTGTTACCAACACTATAGCAAGATGCATTCTATTGTGAAATTATTTCAATTATCATAGAGTTCCAGTAGAAACTGATTTTACCTGAGCCTGTGTAGAGGACAGAAGGGAAACCCTATATACACAGCTGTTACTTAACAGTTTCGGTAACAAGCCTTACACAGAACAAACATTGACAGTGATCTGACATGACACAGAAAATACTGTTCTGAATCACGCAGAGTGTATTTGAACCTCACATCCCCACTTTCGTTGTTTGTAATTTAGTCATCAGGTAAAGAAAGTGATAATAGGAATATTCACATCTCAATTCTTTTCCAAAAACTGGTGCTAAATTAGAAAATTCTAAATTTGAAATGATCTCAAAAAAATATTCTTTATCAGTCAATATTATGAGACAGTTTCTTCCACACAATAAGACTTGTGCATAACCTTACTTACTTTGTAGGCATAATTAATTGACTCATTTTCATCCCTGCAGAAGAAATGTTTAGAATCCAAATAACCTTATTTGTTAACTTGGGAGAATGAAAATGAAATCATATGATATGCTTAGTGATTTAATCTTCCACTACAAAGAATAGTGAAGGAATACAAAGAAAGGTGAATAGTGAAAATGCAGTCAATATTCCTCCCCTCCCCCTTTTTTAACCATTGTTATCAATTAATGGTTTAAAAACTCAGATTTTAAATAGAAGACCTCTGAAGTACAATCATTTGCTTTCTTGCAGAGCACTGGAAATACTGTTCACTTCATGTGAAGTCTATTAATACAATCACATGAGGTTATATTGCAGTTTACATCAACAAAAGCTAATGTTGGCTAAAACTTAATACAGTAACAAAACTAAAACCAAAAGCCATGAAAAAGAAATAAAAAATTATACTTCCACCTCCAGAAAATTCCACCAAACTGAAATTAAAATTTTCTGATTTATTGACTCAATGCATCACAGAACAGACTTTACACTGTAACTTAATTAGACTTAAACACTGGCTGTCATCCCTCTTTTTTTTTTTTTTAATTTTTACTGACTAACAATTGTAGATGACTTCAAACTAGATTTAGTTAGTATATATTACTTACACAAGAACTAACCTATATCTCTTTTCATTAACTGAAAACTCCAGTAACATAGCAGTACTCTTAATTTTGGTCATTTCCCATTTTTATGTTCATCCAAATTTTGTGATGTGAACAAGAACTGAAGACAGCACTGAGATATAGAAGAAGGTACTAGCTCTCTGTATTGGGTTTGAGTGGCAAGGTTTTGGTAGCAAGGGGACTTCAGGAGTAGCTTCTGTGACAAAATGCCAGAAGCTTCCCCCATGTCTGATAGAGCCAATGCCAGCTGGCTCCAAGACGGACCTGCCACTGGCCAAGGCCGAACCAATCAGCAATAATGGTAGTGCCTCTGTGATAACATATTTTAGAAGGGGGGGCTAAAAATACCCCTGCCCAACAGCAGCCAAAGAGAGGAGTGAGAATATATAAGACAAACAACTCTGCAGACACCAAGGTCAGTGAAGGAGAGGAAGGACGTTCTCCAGGCACCAGAGCAGAGATTCCCCTGCAGCCCATGATGAGGGGTATGGTGAGGCAGGCTGTCCCTCTGTAGACCATAGAGGTTAACACTGGAGTGGATATCCACCTGCAGCCTGTGGAGAAGCCTATGCCAGAGCAGGTGGATGCCTGAAGGAGGCTGTGACCTTGTGGGAAGTCTGTGCCAGAGCAGGCTTCTGGCAGGACATATGAACCCATGGAGAAAGAGGAGTCCATGCTGGAGCAGGTTCACTGGCAGGACTTGTGAGCCTGTGGGGGACCCACACTGGAGCAGTCTGTTCCTGAAAGGCTACACCCCATTGAAAGAACACGCGGAAAGGACCCATGCTTGACCAGTTTGTGAAGAACTGTGGACTGTGGGAAGAACCCACACTGCAGAAGTTCACGGAGGACTGTCTCCTGGGGGTAGGGTCCCATGCTGGAGCAGGAGATGAGAGTGAGGAGGGAGTGTCAGAGACAATGTGTGATGAAATGACTACAACCCTCATCCCCCTGTACTGCCTCTTTGTATTCCCCCCTCTGAGGGGAGGAGGTAGAGAATTTGGGAGTGAAGTTGATCCTGGGAAGCAGGGAGGGATGGGGGGAGGGGGGAAGGTGTTTTAAGATTTGGTTTTATTTCTCATCACCCTACTCTCATCTGATTGGCAATAAATTGAATCCATTTCCACTAGCCAAGTCTGTTTTGCCCATGACAATAATTGGTAAGTCACCTCTCCCTGTCCTTATCTCAGCCCATGAGCCTATTGTTCTTTTCCTTTCCAGTTGAGGAGAGAGAGTGATAGAGTGGCTTTGGTAGGCACCTGGCATCAAGTCAAGGTCAACCTACCACACTCTTCAGTGAAAAGAAATATAACTAAGGCTGCACAAATTCACTAGCTAACCCAAGAGCGGAAAGATGGAAATGCTCCGGTACTTAGTGCTCTTCGCACCTTGAAGTAGAGAAGGAAGAAATGCTAGCACAACTGTACAGCTTAATATTGGACTGCAGCACTGCAAAGAGATGTCTGGGAGGCAGCAGAGTTTTCAAACTAAGAAAGTTTTATATACATGGCCAGAAGAAAATGGTAGGTGACGTTATTGTGTTAAAACTAATCCCAGAGAAGCAAAACTATGGTCACATCTGTCTTTCTAGCTGTCAATCTGAGAAAAACAAAAACGTATAAAATGGAAACAGATCACATGCCCAGATATACACCAGGTAAGAAAAGACGTCTAACTCTGTCCTTTCCATTAGTTTATTCACTCTGGGCTCTCACTACAGACCATGGTGAGAGGGGCATCTCAAAAGTTCAGTTCAGTTTAAGATACAGACTTCCTAGCTCTCTTCAGAAGCTGCAGTAAGAGACAGGGCAATGAGATTCCCAACTCATGTCTTTTCATGTCTAAATTCACAGAAAAAAAGCCTTCTCCACAGATGTACCTTTCTCTTTTTCAAATCCTGTTAGTAGCAGTGCTATTTTCACTCATGCTAACCTAATTAAAAGAACATGCCCATTTCTAACAGACATGTATACTACAATTACATCAAGCACAGGTGTCAAAATAAAAAGAAGTAAAAAATGATGGAAGGCAGAACAGTAAGTGCTGCACTGGGAGAGAATCACTTACCATTTCAGAAACCTACAATTTGACTATATGCTTCCTGGCATATAAATGTCTTTTTTGATACATCCCTACTTCCCTGGCCCTAAGATACTCTTTATACAGGATCTCAGTTTTCTATCTGCAAAATAGGCAAAGATAATAATATTAATTACCTGATGGTGTGAGCAATGCCTGTATGTAAAGCAAAAATGGGCATTTGTAATCACTTCTGTGTGCAAATGAGGGAATCTTTTTATTTGGAGGAGGAGATTGTTAGTGTAAGAAAATACAGCTTGCACTTATATTGATCCTAAAAATATGAAATACTGTATCCACCCTCATAGAAACTACATGGCTGAAACTAAACAGACATCATACAATAGAATAAATGCACATAGTCAAGACAAGCATGGTTACCAGGCAGAAAATATTTAATGAAACATTCAGTCCATCTATGGCCTCTCAAGTGTGTCTCTTCAAAGGACACCTACAAAATACCTTCAACAGACAAATCTAGTGACAAAAATTCACCACTCTACTAGACACTAGAAACAAAGAGCTCCATGGAGACATTGGATTCTTTGGCCTATTACAATCTTCCTATAGATGACCCCTCTCAGAAAAAACATATGGGTTGAACTTTCCCCTATTTTTTCCATCTTAATGTTCTGTCACTTCTGTCCTCAATAACACCTCTGGGGTAAAAAGTGATGTTAAACTAATTCAAAGGAGGATGTCCTTAAGTGAAGAACAACACTAAAACCAGCAGTGTCCAGCCAACATATAACCGTGATTTTTAGGCTTCTTCAGTCCTTGCAAAAAGTGTTGTAGACAGAGGGTAAAGTTTCACGAAACCAAGTTTTGAGTGATAACATTGATTTCCGGTGTTTCTTTTACGCCTATTCAGACCCCCTGCCAAAATCTGCCACCCCAGCTGTGTGACATGCCCATTGTCTGTGTGACTGAGATATATCAATCAAGGGGATAACACAGTTTGAAAAACAAACATAACTATAAACCCAAATGTATTTTACAGTTTTTTCATTTGCTTACTTATCAAGCCATATCTGTAATTTCTGCTGATGGTTCACAGCATAGAGAACTGTGCATACTGTGCCAATATAACCATGGCAACAGTGCTCTGTGAGGCAAGAACTGTGGAATATCATAAACCAAGACTGCGTTCAAGGCCTTTTTCTGAAAACACAGCACGAAGGGTAGCTGGTTTTTGTCCTGGGTTCAGCAAGGATAGAGTTAATTTTCACCAGAAGCTAGGAAGGGGCCACAGACTGGATAGCCAGCCAGCCAGCCACTGGTTGGTAGGTTGTCATGTCTGATATCATACTGATGTCATGCCTGCTATGTAAAGGTGAGGGGGCTGGCCAGGCAGGGAAGGGCACACAGTCTCTGGCGTGGTGTTGTCAGTGCAGATTTAGGCAGTGTGGTTCGTTTTATGTCACTCACTTTATATATTGTTTCATTACTATTATTATTACTGTTGTTTCTTCACCTCTTGCATTGTTCTATTAAATTCTACTTATCTGCGTCCATGGGATCTTGCCTTTTTCTCCCTATTCTCCTCCCCATCACAGCAGGGCACTGATGGGGTGAGCAAGCAGCCACGTGGTGCTCAACTCCCGGCTAGGTCTAAACCACAACATTTTTTAAATTATATCATCTAGTCTAACAACTGTAATCTCTTCATGCTGTCCAAGTTCATTAAGTACTTCTGCCTTGCTAGGTCAATACTTATCAATCTCATCATATTGTTATTAGTCATTACTAGTTGATTGTAGGGAAATTGTACGATTACAAATTTAGAAAACAGGAACATTAATTTAAGGTTTTAAATCATATTTAAGGAAGAAGCATGAGAATTAGAATGATTCTTTCACTCCTCATTGACTATTGACTCCCAAGTATAATAAAAACCTGGGAAAGTGAAAAAGGGGAGAGAAGGAAGAGTTGGAAAAATCCCTACCTTTGAGAAGGAACTGAACTAGAATGAACATTTCTTTGATAAGCTAAGAAAGTTTCCAGAAGATGTTAAAAGTTCATGTGTTATGCATAAAGTTACAGGGAACCAATGTATTTAAGGCAGAAAAAAATAAACATAAATGAGTTTTTCTTATTCCATACCTGATAGCAGCAATTCCATATTGCTGTTTGTAAGCGTTGCATTTACTCTTCCTGAAGTGGCGTTGAAACTGGTGACTGTCAAAGTCATAGGCTGTTTCTTGCTTTTGTAATTGTAAGATCCTTTCCATATATAATTTTGGGCAAATACATCATCAGGAACTATACAGACATCAAACACATTTCAATACATTTTGCAATATTTAATACTTATGAAGTCAAACATCCAAAAAAAAAAAGATAAATATCAGTATTTTCTCTCCTTTACCCTCTGTATTTCCAAGGTTATAAGGCTATTATGCTATTTACAAGCACAATCTTTGCATATAAAGCATAGAAACCCGGCATGAGCATTTAAGAAATGTATTTGAACTTAAGAACACAACCACAACTCTACCTTCATTTGCTCCTTTCCTCAAATATGGACTCGTCCTAAAATTAAACCAGTTTCACCAAATCCAATTTAACAGCTGTAACCAAAAGACCAGATTCCTCCCACTGCAGAGTGTTTTCTATGCCAGCACAGACAGGCAAGCATATTCGGCTAAGAATAAATTTTGTTGAAATTAAGATGAATTTAGGTATCTTTTTTTTTAATAAGCATATTTAAATGGCATTAAAAGATTGTCAGTATCTTGTTTATTACCTAGTCAATTTTTCTAATGAAAAATTCATATAAGAAGTTTTGCCTTGTCTTCAAATGCTTAAAAACATTATGAGCTTCATCAGGATTAAAAAGAAATCGTTTTAGTCAAGGAGACTTCTCTCTTCAAAAAGTCTCTTCTGTGGACAGAGAAAAGTTTCTCTCGGATCTAGTCAGGACAACCAAAGAGAGTCTTCTCTAGCAAATTAGTTAAAACTGGAGTTGACTTTAGCCAGAGTTAGAGAGACTACCTTCTCTAGGCTAAAGTTATCTTTTTTGAAGGCTAATATGGAATTATTTAGGTGAAGGAATTTAAACTAGCAATATCCAAAAGAAGTGCAAGACTGTGAAAAAACTGTGCAACAACATGTCTTTAAATAATTTCTGGATGAGTAATACAGTTTCTGAATAGGTACATTGCATAGGATCTTGCACAGAACACACTGATTTTAGTGTAACCTTATAAATCTCTCATGACATAATAATTAGAAATTGTGTATGGATATAAATAATACCATATAGACTAGTTGGACTTACACATTGGGGAATAATTTCATTAACAATGGGTTTGTTCTGTTAATGTAATGCCTAATTTAATACCCTTTCATCAATCTAAGCCATTCTGTGCAGTCTCACTAAATTGATGCTCGTTGTCTTTTCTACAGAACTGTTTAAAACTATATATAACTTGAAGTACTTACCACTTAGTTTGGGACTTGGTGTTCCCAAAGCTGGTCTAGGATCCTTCACTAATATTTTGGAACCAGCTGTTAGAAAGAATTAATGACAAAAGGACAAATAAGTAGCAAATACGTTATTCAGAAACTACAAAAATAATTTCCATAATGGAATATATTTGTTACAAAGGATGTAAAGGATGATGTTTCAAACTCAAAAACAAATGAGGTTTCAGCCAGTATCAAGCCTTAGAATCACAGGAGCACATGCCCACTGATTTCCTCCATTGCCACATTTTCTCCTAAGTCAGCCACTTGGATGCTACCAAGTCATTTCCAATACACAAACAGTGTAGGCTTTCACATTTCAGAATTCACAGTCCTGGACTATGCACCTAATATGTGAGATGTCTTCTAATATGTCTAAGGCAAGTTATGCCACTTAAATTGGGATCCACAGAAAATAACACTGTTAATAGTGCTTTCACTGGAAGCAATGTAGCACCAAACAGTGAAGAGATAGGTAACAAGGGTTTTTAAAATCACGTTTGTCTCCAGGACTTAATTATCTGTAACAGTACCGAGTGAGACATCTTGCGTTCAAGACTGAAAACCCAAAGATGCATGCCTAATCTGTTAACAATGGAGGAAAATGGTCAATGTTTCTTTAAAGAATAGCAACAGAAAGAAACAAACAACTGAGGCTGTCCAAGGCATCTCTGGCTGTTCAGGTGATTTGAGCACTGAAGTTGGAAAATTTCATTTCTTCTCTGCTTAGAGCAGGAACTCTCCCATTGCTGAAGATGATGAACAAAATGCAACGGCACAGTGTCATTTCCTGCAGCTGAAGCTATTTTATTTTGCAGAAACTAATTTGGATTCACTGGACTATAAAGAAGACATAATTCTGTCTCCTAACGTAGAAAACTCTAATGCAGTGCTAGGTTTAATTCCTTGCTCCAGTGGTTATTTCAATATTTTGTATTTCGGGTCTTGGCTTTGAATCTAGGCCTTTTCTCTCTGATTGATACTCTAAACAAAAATAGACAAGTAAAGCAACTTTCTTCTTCCTAAATGAAGCATTTTCCACATAAGAAGGAAACTTTAGCATGAAGCACCGAGAATATTTTTCCTGAGAACAACTTTTAGGTTATTACAGAAGACTTGTTCTTGGTATACAGATTAAAACTGGCAAGAAACAAGGACAGGAGTTGGAATTCAACCTCAGGTTCTCATGGCCTGTTTCTACTGATTGATTAATCTCTATTTTGAAAGAAACTTACTGAACTTCACTGAACACATTTGACATGGAGGCCATGCTGCAACAGCATATGCTTTTTTACTACATCGAGCTGGGGTTAGAAATGGATCATATTTTCCAAAGGGCTTTAATATAAAAAGCTTCTGAGTCAATCAGCTTTGTAAAAGTGAATACATTTCTAGTGAAGTTCAGAACTGAAATTTGAAATACACAATAAAACTTAAATTCTAATTTAAAATACAAACTATCCTGGTTTAGTTAGAACAGAACTAATTCTATTAAGTGCTTTTACATTTCATCTGAGTCTCTGCTAAATAACTGCACTTTCTGAAGTTAACAGCATATTTTTGCAGACAGTGCCTGCTTCTAGTAGTGGTAGGCTTGATGTTTATAGAGTTACTACCAAGGACTGGTGTGCAGAATGGCTCTTGCCTATATTTGCTTCTATGGATACCAAGGTCACTGCTAAATCTTGTGTAACGTGTTGGAGGTGCAGTATGCAAGAGCCTGCACCTGAAGGGAGGAGCAGACAGGACAGGTGACCCTAAACTGACCAACAAGTTATTAATAAAATCATAGAATTATAGAATGGTTTGGGTCGGAAAGGACCTTTAAAGATCATCTAGTCCAAACCCCCTGCAGTGAGCAGGGACATCTTCAACTAAATCAGTTTGCTCAGAGCCCTATCCCACCTAACCTATGAATGTTTCCAGTGATGGGGGATCTACCACCGCTTTGGGCAGCCTGTTCCAGTGTTTCACCATGCTCATTGTAGAAAAAGTCTTCCTTACATCTAGTCTAAATCTATCCTCTTTTAGTTTAAAACCCCCTTGTCCTGTGACAACAGGCCTTGCTAAAAAGACTGTCCCCATCTTTCATACAGGCCCTCCTTCAGTACTGAAAGGCTGCAATAAGGTCTCCCCAGAGCTTATTCTCTGGGCTGAAAAACCTGAACTCTCTCAGCCTTTCTTAATAGGAAGAGGTGTTCCAACCCTCTGATCAGTTTTGTGGCCCTCCCCTGGACATGCTCCAACAGGTTCATGTCCTTCTTGTGCTGAGGACTCCAGAGGCTGATCCAGCACTCTAGATGAGGTCTCACCACAGCGGAGTAGAACAGCAGAATCACCTCCTTTGACATGCTGGCCACACTTCTTTTGATGTAGCCCAGGATATGGTTGGCCTTCTGGGCTGCAAGCGTATGTTGTCAGTACACGTCCAGCTTTTCATCCACCAGTATCCCCAAGTCCTCCTCATCTGGGCTGCTCTCAATCTTTTCATCACCCAAGGATTGCCCTGACCTTGCACTTGGACATGTGGAACCTCATGAGGCTCACACAGGCCCACTTTTCAAGCTTGTCCAGGTCCCTCTGGATGGCATTCCATTCCATATACATCATATTCAGCATAAAATTGAGGGATCACAAGGCTCAAGCTCTCCTCTTCTTCAATGGCCAGCATCCAAGGATGACTCTCTCTGTTCTGCCTTCGATCTCAATCTGTGCTTTCCTGAATGCAGTTTGAGTCCAGCTCCTGAATCTGTTTCCTATCTGCTGCTGAGTCCAGTCTGGGACTACCCAGTGCCTGCCCACAGCATCACAGATGACGGTGGCTTAATTGCCATCAGCAGGGTTGAGTTCAATATTGGGTTTGTATATATATTTCATTTTATTATTATTATTTTTATTTTCATTAAAGCAGTTCAATGCTGTTCATTGTTAGCCTTCTGCACTGATAAAAAGCAAGAAGCGAGACCTCTCTGATCCTAAAACATTTGCACTTCTGTAACCTTTTTTCAGGACATTGAGAAATTAAGTTATATGACGAGGTAGATGATACACTCATAGCTACTATTTAATACTTTCTAAAAAAATTCTTATAAAGGTTTCTTACTATCAGATAGAACAGCTGATACTACTTGTTTCGCTATCAATAGCAAAAAATTCTTGGATCAAAATACAAGCCATGAATCACATTTGGCCTTACATAACACTTGCTAAGTACTGAGTAAGTCACATGCTCCCTGGCAACTTGCTTTTTAACACTTTCCCAAAGCTCTGTTCTGTTCACCCTCAGCACTTGCCTAGCATGTAGTGCCAGAACACCTGTTTTTTAGTAATACAAAATATTCATTTCTTACTTTCTTTCCAAGCAGCAGTGTTTGGCTATAAAGCCTTTGAATGACTTTGTAAATGTCCTGTGGATAACCACATCTGAAGCATTAGGTATCAGTAATCTGAAAGGCGCTTTAATTATTCAGGAAATAGAATTCCACACTGTTGCTATACTTGAGGATATTTCTTATCTCATATGAAAAATACCATTCTGACCACGATTTTGCTATGAGATTCTTCATGCCCTGCGATGTCAAAGTATGTAGTAAAAATCATAAACAACATAAAATCTGGAAAATTCAATGACAAAGTAGAAAAATTTCATTTGCAAGTAGTATATTGTTGCTTACATACAAATACAAAACCATGTTACATCAGATGGATTAGTTCCATGCAGCAATTCAGACAGCTCCTTGGACTTTAGGCATCCTTCTCCAATATTAGAATATAAATATAGAATATTTGGGTTGGAAAAGACCTTTATGACCATCAAGTCCAACCATAAATCTAACACTGCCAAGTCCATCACTAAACAATGTCCCTAAATGTCATGTCTACACATTTTTTAAATACCTCCTGGGATGGCGAGTCCACCACTTCCATGGGCAGCCCATTCCAATGCTTAACAACCATTTTGGTGAAGAAATTTATCCTAACATCCAGTCTACGCCTCCCCTGGCACAACTTGAGGCCTCTTGTCTTATCACTTGATAACTAGGAGAAGAGACCAACACCTGCCTTGCAACAAGCTCCTTTCAGGTAAAGAATGAGATCTCCCCTGAGCCTCCTTTTCTCCAGACTACACAACCCAAGTTTCTTCAGCCACTCCTCCTAGGACTTGTGCTCTAGACCTTTCACCAGCTTCACTGCCTTTCTTTGGGCATGCTCCAGCACCTTGATGGTTTTTTTTGTAGGGATGGATCCAAAACTGAACACAGTATTCAAGGTGTGGCCTCATACAAGGGGTGTGTGTGCCAAGTACAAGGGGTCAATCACTTCCCTAGTCCTGTGGGCCACATTATTTCTGATACAAGCCAGAATATCATTGGCCACCTTGGCCATAAGGGCACACTGGTGGCTGTTGACCAATATCCCTAGGTCTTTTTTCTGCCAAGCAGCTTTCAACCTACTCTTCCTTAAACCTGTAGTGTTGCATGGGGTTGTTGGGACCCAAGTGCAGGACCCAGCAATTAGACATGTTGAATCTCATCCCGTTGGCCTTGGCCCATCAATCCAGCCTGCCCACATCCCTCCACAGAGCGTTACTACCCTTAAGCAGATCAACCCTGCCACCCAACTTCGTGTTGTCTGCAAATGTACTGAGGGTGCACTTGATCCTCTTGTCCAGATCATTGAGAAAGAGATTAACCTGAACCCCAGTACTGAGCCTTGGGGAACAACACTTGTGACTGGTCGCCTGTTGGATTTAACTCCATTCACCAAAATTCTTTGGGTGTGGCCATCCAGCTAGTTTCTCTACTCAGCAAAGAGTGCATCTGTCCAAGCCATGAACAGCCAGTTTCTCCAGGAGAATGCTGTGGGAAATGGTGTCAAAGCTTCACTAAAGTCCAGGTAAACAACAGCCACAGTGTTTCCCTCATCCACTAAGTGAGAGACCTTGTCCTAGAAGGAGATCAGGTTGGTCAACCAGGACTAGCCTTTCATAAATCCATGCTGACTGAGCCTGATCACCTGGTTGTCCTGTACATGGAGTGTGATGGCACTCAACATGATCTGCTCTATAACCCTTCCTGGTATTGAGGGCAAACTGACAGGCATGTAGTTCCACAGATCCTCTTTCTGGCCCTTGTAGATGGACACCACATTTGCTAACCACCAGTGAACTGGGACTTCCTCGTTTAGCCAGGACTGCTGTTAAATGGTTGAAAGTAGCTTGGTGAGCTCTTCCGCCAGCTCCCTCAGTATCCTTAGGTGGATCCCATCTGTCCACATAGACTTGTGTCTAAGTGGTGTAGCAGGTCACCAACCACTTCCTCTTGGGCTTCATTCTGCTTCTTGTCCATGTCTCCTAGCTAAGGAACTATGTACCCTGAGAGCAACTGGTCTTACCAAAAAAGACTGAGGCAAAGAAGGCATTAAGTACTTCAGCCCTTTCCTCATCCTTGATCACTATTTTTCCCCCTCATCCAATAAAGGATGGAGATTGTCCTTACTCCTCCTTTTGTTGCTAATGTATTTGTGGAAATATTTTTTATTGTCTTTTGAGGCAGTAGCCAGATTAAGTTCTAGTTGGGCTTTGGCTCTTCTAGTTTTCTTCTTGCAACCTCACAACATCCTTGTAGTCCTCCTGAGTTGTCTAAAGCTCTCTGTTCAGTTAGGTCCGTCTTCTTCTCCGCTGGCTCATCTTTCAGCACATGGGGATGGCCTGCTCTTGCACTTTTAGGATTTCCTTCTTGAGGACTGTCCAGCCTTCCTGGACTCTTCTGCCTTTCAGAACTGCCTCCCAAAGGACTCTGTCAACCAGGCCCCTGAACAGGCCAAAAATCTGCTCTCCTGAAGTCCAAGGTGGCAGTTCTGCTGACTCCCCTCCTTACTTCCCCAAACACCAAAAAATCTATCATCTCATGATCACTATGCCCAAGATGGCCTCCAACCATCACATCACCCACAAGCCCTTCTCTATTCACAAACAACAGGTCCAGCAGGACATCTTCTCTAGTTGGCTTACTCACCAGATGTGTCAGGAAATTATCTTCCACACACTCCAGTAACCTCCTAGAGTGTTTCCTCTCTGCTGCATTGCATTTCCAGCAGATATCTGTTAAGTTGAAGTCCTCCATGAGAACAAGGGCTAGTGGTAGTGAGACTATAGCTGCTTATAGAATATTTCACCTGTCTCTTCAGCCTGGTTGAGAGGTCTATAACAGACTCCCACCATGGTATTTGCCTTGTTGGCCTTCCTCCTGATTCTTACCCATAAATGCTCAGCCCTGTCATCACGATCATCAAGCTCTAGACTGTCAACACACTCCCTAACATTCAGGGCTACCCTACCATCTCTCCTTCCTGGCCCATCACTTTTGAAGTGTTACAGCCATCCATTCTAGCACTCCACTTGTGCCAGTCATCCCACCATGTTTCTATGATGGCAACTATATCATAGTAGTATTGCAACTTTCACAGTTGTCTTGTAACTTACATAACCTCTGTAAATAAAATTACCCTGATCTAAGTTTAGTAGGTATGTGTGAAAACATTGAGACTTTTATTCCACTGAGAGTGGAGATTGTGGTCCACACCTGACTCAATCAGAAGTCTAAAAGCAGGTGTTACCTAAGTATTTGGCCTCCAAAATTATACCTGGAATTGACACTTCTGAGCATGCAAATGAAAGAAAAGTACATGAAAGCATATGCCCCTGTGGTAAACGGACCCGGTATCTTGAAATGCCTTTTTAAGCCAGCTAGACGGAACTACCACTCCCATGGATCACCGG
>JAVSBS010014607.1:5621-38913 GCA_033124195.1 Coracias cyanogaster | reverse complement strand
GGGCTGGACTAGATGATCTTTGAGGTCCCTTCCAACCCCTAACATTCTGTGATTCTGTGATTCTGTGATTCTGTGATATCCTGTTCTGACCACCTCCCCTCTTCATAGGAAGGGATGCACCCTCTTAGAAACTTAAAATTTTCAGTGTCTGTCTGGATGAAGAGCTGTCTGTTGTTTTCATTATTTTGTATTGTTGAGATTTTTTAAATTATATAAGCTATTGTAGAAAAATCCACTCACAAAATCACATTTCCAGCTGCTGTAAACTAGCAATGCAAATTTGTATGAAGTTAATAAAACCGTATAAATTAACTTTTTAACACTGTTACTGTAACTAAATAGCCTAGATAAAAAGAAATCACTAGATCAAAAATCTATCATTTACTTACGTATACATTCTGGCTGGATTCCACTCCACGTAAGATCAGGAAGGCAAGTTCGTGTTGTGGAGCCATGGAGAAGGTGTCCTTTTTTACACTGAAATTGAACAACATTTCCCACCTGTTGAAAAGTAGAAAACACAGTAATATTGTTATGAGAAAATACCAGTTGTTGTTTGTTTTTTTTTCAAATTTGATAGCAAACTCCATCATGTAACACAGGCTCAATAAATTGTGATGCTCTTTCTGTAGAAAGTATATTAATGTCACAGAGCATTTTTTTATGAAATAAAAGTTGCTTCATTCTCATTAAAATTGCTCTCCCAACAAGCTGAAATCCTCCACGAAAAAGAACTGAAACCTCATCTTCTGTGATCTCTCTGGTGCGTTGCTTTGGGCCAGGAATAGTTGAGGCACTGTGAGTTTGGAAACCAAGCTTATTGTGGCTTCCTACCTCGGACCAAGGAGGAGCCAGATAAGCAATCTTGCAGCAAACCAGTTAGGCAATTTCAGAGGTGAAACGCATAATAGATTCTGCTGGACCTTTGCTGAACTAGACCTCACTTTGTGGAACGCTGGATTAATTAACAAATTATAATGAGAAATATTTCATTAGAATATGCAAGGCCTGGTCAACAACACTGTCTCATGCTTTAGAAACTATAATGTTCCTATAATATTTCTTTTTTTGATGACAAGAGGTAAAAAAAAATCATTCTTTATACCATGTAGATAATAGAAACTGGAATGCAAGTATACTACAATTTACAATGGCAATTCATCTGAGATTAGTTTTTAATTATTATTGTTATTACGGATATGTGTTGCACAAAAAGGAAAAACAGAATTCTTTAGTCAATAACAGATTCTGCACAAACATAACATGGAATAACTTGTTCAGCATGTCCAGTCATGGTGACATTGATTGAAATGCAAATAATTCTCAGCTTCCATCAAAAGGAGGAAAAATAGATTACAAGTATATAATTCAGAGAGTAGTTTATTACATGGTGTGAGTGATTAACTCGAATATAAAAGTGCATAGACCACATCTACTGTTCTGCAGTGACCTGTATTAATTTATTTATCAAGTCATGTTTAAACAAAAAGTTGAAAGCTTTGAACTGTATGTGACAGCACATTGATGGTTCTGGTTTTCTGGGTTTTTTTTTCATTATTTTCTTTTAATGCATAGCACTTGATTCAAATTGATGCTCAAAGGTAAAATGTGGACTTTTTCGCAATGGTTTACTCCTGGGAAACAGCATTTCACTGCTACAAGTAGCCATTTGAAACTTTATAGTACTATTCCATTTCAGCTCAAGATTCTCATCAGAATGAAATTTAATAATAAACCACGAACTAAAGATAGTAGCTCATCAACACAGTATGTGATTTAAAGTGCATCTCCTTTTCTTTTCCTCTTTACTGTGCTCACTGGACTATGTAATTACTTTTAAAAGATTTTGAAGAAAATACACTAAATTACTTTCACGACTAAGCACAAAGTGGGAAAATGCTAAAAGATTAAGAAGTTGCACCAAATGCAAAGATAAATACTTGTATGGATGGTAAAAAGCTTAGCTAAAACTACCATCAATATATTACTTTACAACAAGTACTGGTCTTATGAAAGATTTATTCATTTCAGTAATCTGCCTCTATTTAAACAATCGCCATTCACAATTATGGAAATTACACCTGCCCTGTTTAATCTTTAGCTATCAAGGAAGATAATACTTCAACCCTGTCTTTAAATCAGGACTCTTTCACCCTTGCTCACACCAAAAATATCCAACCAAAATCAAACCTCAGTTTAACTGCTAAATGTAGTTTCTTAATATACATCTGAATAGGAACTTGAGTTTCTTTCTACTTTGTCCTTTCAAAGTTGACTCTATGATCTTCCTGAATGTAAAATATTTAAGAAAAAATATAACAGTTTTGTGCTATGGAGTATCTAGATATCATGGAAATCAATGAGGTAAAGAGGTTAATTTGCTACTTATACTCAGATATGTAATTCTAAACTGTAATTAAATTAGAGATTCAAACTCTAGTTGTCAATAGCAACTCCAGAAGTAGCTACTGTATGGTTTTAATTGCTTAGTTACACCACCTTACTTATTTTCAATTAACATTTTCCATGCTAGATTCTCTTTTGTAAAAAAAACAAACTATCCTCTTTTCAGAGTTTGACAGTTCTCACCATGTAATTATCTTTCATATATTAGCTCAACACTATTTAAATATGGGCAATACTAAATTAATCAGATAACTGCAATTTGACATTTTCACCTACTTTTTACTAGGATATTACCTAAAATAAATTTGTCAATGTATAGAATCTATTTAAAGGAATAATAATAAAAAAAAATCAATTCAGTGTATTCAGTAAAATTCAGTATCTTGTAATTCTACTCATTAAGAGTGGCCTGAACAGAAAATTCATACCTTGTGCGTTGATAGGGCTGGATTATCATGTCCGTAAAGTCTTTACATCTACAGGATTTAATGGGTAACAATGAAAAAAAGGAAGAAGGGTGTTTTTCCAATTTTTTGTTACTTCTATCTCTTGTTTAGCTGCCTATTCATGGCTTTGGATTAGTTCTTTATGAACTGAGTCTTCTGTTGCACAGATAATACTGAAGGAAAACTGTTCACCCTAAGAGAAGAACCAAAAAATGCATAGAATTTTTTCCACTGTCCGCCAATCTTCATGGCAGCTCTGCCTATCTTATGGCTTCACTGAAGCTTGGTTTCCGAACATGAAACCAGCTCTTTAGTACTAGAAATATATTAGTGAAATAAGGAAATCGCTCAGGTTGCCAAGTAAGTGGAAAGGTTGAGTTGCTAGCATTCCACAATTTGAAAAACAAACAAACAAACAAAAACCCACATCAAACAAACAAAATCAAATAATTGTTGATATTCCAACCAGTTATTGCAATACCAACTTTTCTATCCAAAACATTAGTAACTACTAATGAAATTGTTTTCCTTATTTCCTCTAAGTCATCTGTATTGTTAGGGAAACATGACTTTTATATACGTAAGCCCAGAAAGTCGCATAAAAAATACAACAGTTGCTCAAATGATTAAGATGTTTGTAGAAGTGCTGCCATGCTATTCAAGACAACGAATAAAAAAAAAAACCAAACAAAAAACCAGCAGCAAACCAAACATAAAACCCCAAACGTACAATACCATATGTAATTATTAAAAATAATTTTTAACACCAGTAATTTTTAAATTACATTTTGGAAAGTATATTTTGCATAACTGTTATGCCAGAGGCACCAGGTGGCGCTACAATATAATCTTCTATGGTTTTAAAACAATTGCAGTCTGGAGATGTTCTAATTTGTTTGCATTTTTTGTTATCCAGCTTGAACAGAAGC
Organism: Coracias cyanogaster; assembly: GCA_033124195.1. NCBI lineage: Eukaryota > Metazoa > Chordata > Aves > Coraciiformes > Coraciidae > Coracias > Coracias cyanogaster. Next base: position 35,132 of record JAVSBS010014607.1, on the reverse strand, counting down.
ACTAGTGGGGGGAGCTGGGGAAACAGCTGAAATATCTTTCTTCACCGCACTCTCTAGTTTTAGGGAAGAATTGTTCTATGTGCAACTTTTTTTTGTTGTTTTTAATAATTCCTAGTATAATACTTAATCATCTCTGTTCCATAGCTGTTTTTTCCATAGTGTCCGTTATGGTTTGGATATTCCTAAAATCAACATCACTAACTTCTCCTTTTGGTAAGAACCAAAGACCACATATTTGCTCTTCTCTAACAAGAGAAATAGCAACCTAAGAAGAAAATGCATAAATTCAATCTGTATCCATTTCTAAAGATTAGGATAGTACTCTAGATACATTTTTTTTCACCAAAATAATACTATAATAATTCTAATAATAATAATAAATTATAATCCTTTTTATTTCTTCCTTATAAGAATAGTTCCATTCACCAAAGAACATGAAGATACTTTAACGAGCTTGTCCATTCCCAGCAATTCATGCCAAAGGATCGAGAGGCTAAGGAAATGTCAGTTATTTCTCTTCACAAAATTCAGCATCATATTTTAGGTGAATGAAAACACAACTCATTAAGTCTTTGCTGTATCTGTAGCTTGGTAGCCCATTAATACAATACTGTCACCACTAGTAATAGGCTGTTGAGTTTGCAAGACCTATTGGCAGAGGCCTGTCATGTTTCCTTTGTCTGAAAGTGTCTTGAGCTGTCTGGAGTGTTGTTTCGGTTGTAGTTTTGGGATTTTTTTAAATTGGTTTAGCTGTAAAATGAAATTTTCTTGTGATCGGGTAGCTATGACTAATGTTTATGCCTGCATTTATCTTTGTATGGTACAGCCACAGATTTATATCCATAGTAGTTACAAGAACCTTTTATGTGCAGAATAAGCTATTTACCACTAATGGGATGTGGTAAGAGAAATACAGGCCTGGCACTGGAATAATGGCAAAGGCCTTAAGAAATAGAGACACAGGATACTGTGAAAAAGGCGGCAGATGTGGGTATGATAAGAGATGTGTCACAGGCTCAGCACTGCCGACCTTATTGCTGTGAACAATCCATCCATGGTCACTTAAAGAAATGCAGACATGGACAGAATCAGGTTTCAGGGGTAAAAAAGAACAAGCATCTAACATAGGTGAAATGTGCCTTATAGAGTAGATTGAAACATAATGTGGAGCTGCAGTGTGAGTGGTGTGGAAGTTTGCTAGAAACATTATAAATAACCCCACCTGAATCAAGAATAACAGAGATTAAAAAAAAAAAAAACCCAACAACACAATAAACAAACCAAAACCCCTCAAAACAAACAGAAGGAAAAAAACCCACAATCATATTCCTGCCAGTGAAACACTCCAGATTCTAACACTAACATCACCCACTGACACCAGGCTGAAACCACTGACCTCAGGATCCTGAGAAGCAGAAAGAATGAGGAAAATTACCTAGTGTCTGTTAAGGCTTAAATTACATTTTCATTGATGCAGTGGTGGTATCAGCTGTGCCAATGGAGACAGCTATACTCCGATGGTACAGCATTTCTTTTGGAATTTCATCCTACAATTCAATCAACACTAAAGTTTTTATAAGCATAACATTCACAGATGGAGATTTGCAAGGTTTCTCCACATCTCCACAGGGCTACCACTACTGCAATGTGGCTATTTTCCTTTCTAAATTCAGACTGTTCTTTGGCTCCCTTCAGGCTTTATGTAGGGGAAAATAGCTGAATTTCTACAAAAACATGTGTTGTAAAATTATGAGAAGTAATCAATCTTACATAGAGGACTGATTGGTCTAAGCAGTTCTAAACTGTTTCTTCAATTCAGTAGTATCCTGTGTTACAACAGCTTATGGTGAAAGTGCTACAAGCAATTTTCTATGTTACTAGCAATATATCTGAAGAAATATTTCAAAACCACAGTTTCTTTCCAAGGAGCAATTTATTTTCCAGATTACAGATAAAGTCAGCATTCACTGACTTCTAAAGATATTTTATCTTCATTGTAACACACTGTTAAGGTAGATCTGTCAAATCAAGAATATTCAGATGAAAGGTAAACATCCTAGAAGTACCTACTCATAACAATTAAAGCAGGTGATGCTACTCAATTTACATGCCATTCCTGATATCCAAGTAGCACTAAACTGGTCCTTTGATGTTATCTGAACACACAAGAACTTGACCTGCTCCTTCCTATTGAATTCAATAACAAACAATAAAATCTATGCAAAATTCTGTTACTTCTTTGTTACAAAGCTCCTATTTAACAGCTGAAATACCACTGAGATGTGAGGTGGTGATATTTGTGCTGTTGTTGATGTAGGTTCCAGGAGGTCACGTTTTGATATACCTTTCAGTCATGTCTCAAATTATGTTATACATGCCTGAACTTTCAATGCAATCAGTGAGATAGGAAAACATAATCAAGAGTAGGGGAAATAACAAGAACAAAAAACAGTGCTGTGCAAGTTCACTACTTGATATTAGTATTGCGCAAAGCAAGTGATAGTCAGTGATACAGTCAGGTAAAAGAGGAGCTACTGTCATTTGTTGAAAAGCACTTAAAACAGGACTCCACATATGAAGACCTGAATTCTACCGACAGACTACAGCTCGAGTTTTTTTGTATGATACAGAGAAATAAATACAGAATTTAAGTCACTTAGGTTACCCTATTAATACTAGTTTAAGAGATTTAAGAGAGTTAAAACCAAAACAAAACCACAGAAAAACAAACAACAAACTCCCATCAAATCCCCAAATGAGAGAAAAAACAACCCACTTGCTTTAGAGTCAGAAAGCCATCATATATTCAACAGTAACAATTCCCTGTTATGCATTTGCCAACTGCAAAACATTTTGCTTAATTTTGCATGAGATCTTTTGGTCTATTGTTTAAGATGATAGATAATGGATCTATCAGAAAAAAGACAATCAAAGTCCTACCAACTTCAGTATCTTGATACAATGTAGAGTTATTTTTCACCTTTCTGCTATGATGGAAGCAAAAGTCATTATTATCCCAGGAAGTCATACAGGAACTTAATTACAGCATAATATATATGCACTTTTAATATGTTTGTGGTTTAAATGAGTCATAACAGTATTGAATATACAGTAATGTATTATTTATTTCCAGGATTTACAGACAATAATTCATCTAGAACCAATCCCTTTCACTGTTGTTTTTACCCAATAAAGAGCTAAACTCAGCTTCATCTGTATGAGTGATTCTCCTACCCTGTTCTGTATTAACTAAGCAATAATCTTTAAAGTAACCAGAAACTGCATGCAAACATTAGGTTACTATATAGAGCCAAATTCACTACATAAGCATGAGTGTAAGTTGCCGGTTAGGTAAGGAGACTATAGCTCATACAGTTTAAATCTGCTAGACTATAACCTTACAACTGTGGAATCAAGGTTATAAATTCTGCTGGTTACACTTTTAAAAGAAATTATTTATCAGTTCATATTTTGCCCCATATTTTGACAGTTCGATGATAGCTGTGAGTGATGCTTTCATTCAGAACTACAACTACACCACAAATGAGAAAGTTTGCATTAGCTTCTTCAGTGATAGAAAGCTCGTTATTACACCAGAGAAACTGTGACAATAAAATTGTAGAAAATGGTCATTGCAGTAATTCATTTCTTACACAGCTGAATAAAGAGTTGCTCTCCAGCATAATATTGTATTATACCCAAAGGAAGTTAGCCCAAGGACCACCCCTGCATATTCTATCTTGGCACGAAACATCACTCCATTCCCTGGAGAAAGCTGAGACAGTTAAAGTACCACTCACATATGATCGTGATCTAGCACAATCTGAAAACCCAAAGGTTGCTAAATTGCTAAGCAGGACAAATACTGCCATCAAAATAAACTAAAGAATACTTTTTGGCCATGAAATTTAAAAAAACCTTTAACTACAACCTTTGTTTTTAAAAACTAATTTAATGTTGTAAATCTGTTCAAATTTCAATCAGCTCTTTCTTGCATTTCTGGCAATCTGTAGTTTTTATTTAACTCCTGCTACAAACAGGCACCACATACAACCAGGGAGTTTCTAACTTACTACTCTTCTGCCTAGTCCTCTTTGCATGTCTGGAGCTTTCAGCCAGCCCTGGCATCAAACACAGATGTAGCAGAATAGTTTAGACTCTCTCTTAGTTTGTTTTCAACCGCCTTATCACAATCCTAGCAAATCATAGGGCACATTTTTGCATCTGTACACCATTCACCCATGAAAACATCTCACTGACATCAGGTTTTTGTGTGAGGCACAAAATCAGAAATCCAGAAGCATTTTCAGTTTTACAATTCTGTTTCTAACAGAAGCATATGTAAACACCATTTGCCACAATACACCCTTGTAGAAAGGGCGATTGATAGCTTCCTGGGCTGCACCAGGGAAAGCACTGCCAGCAGCCTGAGGGAGGTAATTGTTTCCCTCTGATGAGCACCAGTAAGACCCAAGTGGGTGCTGGGTCCAGTGCAGGGCTTACAAGAGAGACAGAGACACAGTGCATTGAGTTCATTGATGGCCACAAAGGTGATTGAGCATCTGGAATATAGAGTGGCTGAAAGAGCTGAGATTGTCCAGTCTGCAATAAAAGGCTCAAGGGGGACCTTATCAGTGTGTATTAAAACTTACTGGAGGAAGGAAAGGCAACAGACTATTTTTTCAGTGGTGCCCAGTGACAGGACAAGAGGAAATAGGTCCAAATTGAAATATCATAAATTGTGTTTAAAAATAAGAAAAAGTATTTTCAAGGTAAGGGTGATCAGCTTGGAACAGGTTTCCCAGAGAGGCTGTGGAGTACCAACTCCCAGAAATATTCAAAACCACCTGGATACAGCCCTCACCATCCCACTCTAGCTAGCTGACCCTGCTTTGAGAAGGGGAATTGGACTAGAAATTCGCCAGAGGTACCTGCCAGCCTCTGTGACTCTGTGATTCATTTGTGGTCATACCATTTCCAAATGTAACACCACAATTGCTCTCATAAAAATAAAAAAAAATCCACTGGTTTGTTTTTTGTTTATGTCTACACTAGCAGTTTGGCACAGAGTATACAAACTTTTAAGGAGAAAAATCCTACTTGATAAACAGTAGGGGGCACCTGTATATTGGCTGAACTCCTTCAAGGTGAAACCAAGCAGAACTTGATCACCAAGGTTTCACATAATGCATTGCTAATAAGGACACAAGGTCAATGTAATCCAACAGCTAGAAATAAGGAAACACAATAACACTCCAGAAAACAGCTCTTACAAGATATGATCAGTTTTTGAGCCTCTAATCAGAAGTTTCTAGACTTTGAGGTAGTATAAAAAATATTCTAATATGCCAGTTAACAAAAAACAGGATACGCTACCTGATAGCCAAACGTGTTGTTCTGTGACCCGTGCCTCGGGACTCCTGGATTCTCACATGCTGTGCGAGTAGGTTCTTTAAAAAATTACAATAAATGAAAGACAAAACAAATTACAGTATTTTAATGAAACAGACAAAATTGCGTTCAACAACAAGCAATAAGCCAATGAGGGAAAGAAACATAAAGTTACTTGATTCTTAGAGAGTACAGAATAACACCAGAATAATTCAAAATGGCTGAAAACTCCTCAACAGATTTAGCAGAGAAAGGAATAATAAGCATTTCAAGAAATGTCAAAAATGTGGGTGTAACCTTACCTATACATCGAGGAGAAGAACCACTCCACGTGCCATCTGCTTGGCAAATCCTGGTGCTGGAACCAACCAAAATAAAAGGAGGATTGCAGCTGAAAGAGACTTCTGACTGATAGATGAAGCTTTTACCTTCTCTTTTCCCTTGAGCAGGTACTCCAGGGTCACCACAAAACTTTGCTGTGAGAAAAGACACAATAGAAGTGAAATGTGTCATTTATTAAGATACACCAAAATAACACTTACTTGAACTCAATCAAGCAGCTACCCAATTTTTGCATTTATTTTATTAAACACAGATCAAATAAAGAAATATGTAATAGGCATTAAAAGAGAGACTAGATAGCAAATCTTTAGACTGCATCAGTTTGCAATGGTTTTCTAGGTATTCAAAATGCCTACATAGTGGGCTTGGTCTGTACCTTGAAGCTGACACTCAAGGTTACACAAATTGTTTCAGTAAGGCCCAAATATCCGCAGTTCACCTCTGTCACAAAATAAAACAATCTACAAATCCTCCTATAGAAAGCAATCAGGGAGTGCACCAAACCTTCACGTTAATCTCCAGTCCTCTCCTGCTTTTTGCCACCTACCCAGTGCTCAACATTTCTGTATGATTAAAGGATTTGTAATAGAGATTTTAGGAATCATAAATTCTTATTTTCTCATCCTTCACTGAAATATATGATTTGGTATGTATGGAAGTACAACACTTGCGAGTTAGTATAGCTAACAAAAAAGCCCACATAGTAAAGAAATTTCAGCTGCAATCTAAAAGTCAAACACTAATAAGCTGTTATTAGGTGGGATAAATTTGACTGATAAGAACATATTCTTAAAATGATCTTTTTACTTTATACTTATCACCTAAACAGACTTTATGTCTATAGCATAGCATAACTAAGTAAACACACTGCTGGCAAATTTACTGGCTGCCTTCTGCAGTGTAAAGTACTGAATATTGTCAGAAGCTGTATTTTGAATAAATGATTCAGGAAATGCAATCACCCATGGTAAACCTTGTACCATCAGACTACATTATTCCCTACACTCCAAGAATTCCAATATTGTAGAGTTTCATTTAATATCAAACAGAAAATGGTGTAAAACACACAAAAAATAGGACACCAACCCAGATGTGTTCAATGGCATATTTCTAAAAAGGAATGTTGTACAGACAGTGGAATTTTCTGTTCCATCTTTCTCTTCTAAAAACAAAATTTACATTACATCTCTCAAACAACCACCTTCAAAATATATTTCTAATATCTTTAATTTTGTCATCTATTTCTTAAGCTTTCCAAAGGACCTGCTCACATGACATGCTCCTGCCCTCTTCCTCTTACTGCAGACACTGACTGTATGAAGAAACATGGTTTGATTTGTAACATACCAGAAATTTATACAATATCATGGCTTTAATTAGAATGGGATTATCTGCAGAATTATGGCCCAAATTCTGAAAAAGATCTATAAATTGGGGATAGTGCCACAGTGAACCCCATTGTGTAACTGACAGATCATGGCTGTAATTTATGCTTTCATTAGAAAATTCTGTGGAAGTCTTAATTTGAAAATACATGAAACACAGATTTGTAACACAGATGTTTGAAATTGTCTCCTGAACAGCTTTTTGTACCAACAAAGTAGCAGGCATTCTCAAGGAAAAAAAATTCCTCACATTAAAAAAATGGTTAATTGGTTTTCATTTTTTATAAAAATTAAACTCCACCAGTTAGCTGTCAGTCAACTTTAACCAATCATTGAATAGCTACTGAATATCTGCTTTCATATAGGTAACCATGGAAACCAGACACCATGGTAAAACACAGCAGCTTTCCTCTGATACTGGAACGGGGGACTACAGAACAAACTAAAATTACAGTAAACTGGAAGCTCTATGAGTGCTCCAACTCCAAAAGGAAATATTTTTCTAAGGACTCTGAGAGACTTTAACAGAGACAGGCTCTGAAGCTAGTCTCATTCTTTAAAGATATTCAGCTGATTAACAGCAAGTTACATCTGTAGTTGACAATCTTCAGGTATAGGCCTGTATTTTTTTCTGACATCTATTGTCAAGCTTATAAAAACAGCAGTCCTTTACTTGAATTACTGTATAAGTAATTAAGCACACAAACTTACTAGGTTGTAGGTGACAAATACTCAACCAAAGATATGACCATATTCCATTCTAAATAATTATTCCATGTTATAAGTATACCTTGCATATCTTCAGCCACAGGCTCTATGGAACCAAGCTGGGAACTAAATTTCTGATGTCAAGAACTTCTTAAGGACTGCTCATTGTGAACAGCTTTCACTAGCTCACTCTCATTTCTGCCAGATGGCAGCTAGTTTAAGCATTTTGACAAGCACTGGCTGCCTAATGATTTCTCTTGCAAGCCAATGGGTAACCATTGCACATATAGTTAATGTAATCTCTGCATGAAACAGCCTTTAACTACTAGGGAGCTGCATTCTGTGCTAACTATACCTTTTAAAAAGCTTAAAGATGGAGCCATTTTTTCAGATCCTATTGCAATATTGAGTATTCCAGCCTCAAAGATGACAAATAGCTTGTGGTATCCAAAAATAAATGTAAGGGGAAAATATTTTAATCAAGAACAAATGGTGAGAAGTATTTTTCATGGTCTTTGGTGTTCATAATATAGTGGACCCTAGAAAAACTTCATATAGAGAACTTAAAACAACAGAGGGTTTTTTTTTTTCTTCCAGAAACAATGCCTCTCACCGTGTTCCAGCTCTGGTACATTCAGTTTCAGCAGCAGTAAGCAACTCTTGTTGAAGATATGAGAATATCATTAGGGAAAAAAGGAAAAGAATAGATCATCTGTATGATATGCTTTCATAGTAGTGAAAAGGATATACCCAAAACAGATAACAGTTTTGAAAGGGAGAGATGAAGAATGCAAAAAATAGTAAAAGAATGGAGAACTGAGTTTTGCAATATTTATCAAGCTACCTGGCAAGCTCAGATACTTGACAAGCTCAACTTAAACTCCAGAAACTGTAAAGACAATAAGATGAAATTATCCTCTTTCAGTTAGGCTCCTTGCTCAAGACCATTACAGGGTTTTAGTGGTACAGCTATTCAGTAAAAAACTACAGAATCTCCATCTTCAGTGCAATCTGTTTAATAACTCTCAGAAGTGTCACAATCACTTTTTAAAAAAATTTTTTAAATAATTAGTGGAATGACACCAATCAAAGGAAGAAGCCACATTTGTTATTCTAATGAAATTTGTAGCAATATAAAAATCCATCAATGTTATAACTTTCAGGTTAACAAAGTTTATTACATAAAACATATAACTTAATTTAGTGTAGGGGGAAATTTGACAAATCTCAAGGAATCATCCTTGGATCTAGTCAACTCTACTGACAGAAAAAAACTCTCTGTGATATCAGAGAAAGTTTAGGATGAGTAAGAAAAAAAGAGATTATAATGAAAATTCCCCTCTTCTATATGTGCCTGGATCTGAAAACAAGACAGCACCTTATAATCTTGTTTTGCCTTGGATCATTTGATATGCATTGCCTGTAATTTTTTTTTTTCTGTTTGTGTTTAAGGCTTCATATATGCCCACAAAGGATTTACAGATATTCCTACATCTTCCTCAATCTACAAATTATGTTACCATTTTGGAAAATACGAAAGGTCTGTATTTGCCTCTGGTTTGAAAGGAACTGAGCCACTGCTGGGGGGAGAAAAAGGTGAAAACTTTAAAGAGGAAAAAAGTACTATAGTTTAATAAAGAAATGCAAGACTATAAAGTAAATACATACGCAAGCACTGAGGTACTTCACCACTCCATGTTCCATTCCCAACGCAAGTCAAAACAGCAGGAAAAGAGAGTTCATATCCTGGAGAGCAGACATAGCTAATGCTAAATCCCCAGTCCAAGTTTGTTCCTTCTAACCTTCCATTAGAGATCTGCGGAGGAGTTGGGCAGGTAACAGCTGCAATAATATTCAAAATAATTAGGCCCAGCTGCTGTAAATATCCCCAGTGTACACAATTACTAGAAGAACCATATGTGCTAATTTCACCTTTTTCAGAGGACAATATAGTCAGGACATGCTATCTTCCTCACTGTATTCTTGCCACATGTCCTGAAGTTAGGACTTCTAGTTTCCTCCACTACAGAGACCCTGGCTGATTGATGAAGGGTCTTAAATAAAACAGGATGCTGCATCAAACCACATAGGAAAACCACCTAAAAATCATTACGGACACCATGAAGTGTACAACATTTAAGATATGTCTCATGGTATATAGAGAATTTGTTAACCAGCTTAGGCATTAATGCCCAGGTATGAAATTTCAGGATGATAGTTCCAAAATATGACTTGAAAATCTGTTTCTAAGTATCACAGTTTAGTTACCACAGTTTAGTTACTATTTGCTTCATGAATAGCTCCTCACCATAAAGCAGATAGCTTCTAGCTAGAGGGAATAATTTAAGGATTGCAACCTCTTGAAATTGTCAGTGTTGCTACCTCCAAGAAGGCTGACAAGAAGTATTTCAGTATAGTTTCTCATTTTCAGGACTCCCAGGAAAAAAAGAAATATCTTCTACCCAGTTGTAGGAAAGAGGACTGAAAAAACACCCCAGGAGGACAGGAGAAATAAACAGACATAACTGTAGTGCTGAAGAAAAAAGTGGATAATGGGGTAGTAACAGACAATTGCTAATTTTGAGCTCAAGGAAAAAGGGTGTAAAAGAAGTTAAATGAAAAGAAACCTCTGAATTAAAAGGAGAAGGGGGGAAATTTAGGCTAAAGTTACTAGTAAGAATAAGAAACAGAAAAGTGGCAGAAAAAAACCCAGAAAAGTTGAGAGAAACTGTTCTAACAAAGCAAAAAGAAACCAAATGAAACTAGTATGATTTAATTTAGGGAGACAGTTGGGGTAAATGAGAAGAGATGGTGACTAAAAATAAAGCAGTGAAGACACATGCCACAAGAATGGAGAAAACACTGCACTTGTAACGTTTAAAATAATGTTTAGATAGCCGTCGTCTTGCAGACTCAAAAGAAGTCAGAGGCACAAGATCAGGAGTACTGTGTATTTGAATGTGATCTGCAGAAGGTTCATCATTTGCCATTTCTCTATCCTTATTTATCTTCAGTGAGAGATTCTCAACTATTTACACCACAAAGATGCTCTGCAGCATCATTCATGGCTGTTTGAGAATGCTGGATAAAAGTGGTACTATTAACAAATAATCCTTTGCTGACCAGTAAGCCAAGTCTAAATTTTAAGGCCCTATTTTTTATACTTTGTTTCTCTTGCTTAAAAATAATAAACCACAAAATAATCAATCCAGAAAAGGACATGATAGCTTTTGCCACACTTTCATTATGCTTTAGTAAAGTAATTCCAAAAAAGTACTCAAAGCAGCAAATCCACATTCTATAAGAGCTTCATGACTAGTCCTTTTAAAAAGATCTGTATGTTTTAACTTCTGAGTTGAAAAATAAAGGAAGAAATAAAGGTCGACAATTAGGAAAGGAAACAGAAAAAATAGCATGAAAATAGGTGTAATATCAGAATTTGGGGGTAAAATAGCAAAATGAAACAACAAGGTAGAATGCCTCTCTAAATATTTTGGTCAGAGATTTAACCATAAATATGTATAGCAACATTTCTCACTTTAAGAGCTGAAAGTATATTACACCTGCAAGTCTGCAGAAAACGACGTTTTAATAGTTGAGTATTCAGTTGCAGATAAACATGCATCTTTTTCTAACTAGGCAACGCCAAAAATTATTTATATCTTCTGTTTCAATGGCATAGTGACAATTATGCATCCATTTTCTGCCCAGTTAATTTTCCAATTATTTTAACTAAATGGTACCAGAGGACCCTGGCACTTCCTCCTGACAGGACTAACTGTTATGCATTTCAAACACAATACTGCATGTTATATATTGTTTGTAATTATACAGTCAAAGAAATGTGGTTTATTAACATACCTAGTGCACTCACACAAATCTGTGTGAAGGAGAACAAAATTCTGAGAATACTAGAGATTCAGCATATTATTTTTATTTAGTATTTATACAAGCCATAAATATGTTTAACCCAAACACAAAAAACCCTCAAAGCCGAAACTGGCAGTCTAGCTCTTTCTCGGTATGGTTCTGTTTGAATCAAATCAGTTAGATCTCCTGCTCCCAGTTTGGTATCCTGCAGTCCTTAAGAATTGAGATTAGGAGACTATATCATAAATACTTGTTCTGTCTTATGATCTTCTAGCTGTTTGCTTACAACTACTCTTGCAGACAGACAGAATCATGGTCAATAAGATCAGTATGGCCATTCTTTGTAAAATCAGCTTTATAATTGAAGCTAAGGCTGGCTAAGAGCACAATACAAATGGGAAAAAAATGAATAAGAGGATCTCGAAGACTGACATCCTCAAGAATGTGTTGAGAAAATAACTTTAAAAATTGACATTATCAAAGGTCAATTAGAATTAAACTGGACTTGGTAAGATATTGGGTGAATTGTACTCAGCAAGAAAAGTAATTGTAAGTAGGGTGGAGATTTTAAATTTATTCTAAATGTTCTGATGAATTAATTCAGGGGATGAAAATGAGAACTGAGCAGGTATGCAACTGTACTTCTTGAAAACAAAACAGAAGGAAGATGGATGAGAACACAGTACAAACTTAGATGACTAAGTTTTAAAAGAACAGAGATATACTTAGTGTGAACCCAGAAAGAAAACACCAAAATGGTAATGCTGCTTCTCTTAAAGCTCTGATATCAGGATGAATGAGAAAAATTGCTCCAGAGAGAAGATGTTTTAAGATTTAGCAAGTGAGCTTCTCAGAGAAAACTGTTTTGATGACACAGATAAGGTGGTCTTTCACTAACATTCAGAATTTTTGCTGTTTAAATTTCAGTGGAGAACACAAAAAAAATTCCAGCAAACCAGAAAAATCAGGAATGCAATTAGTAAAAGAGAGATGAGGAAAATGTGGAGATTAATCATTTCAATTTTCACAGTAGGGAAAATAATATGAAACAGAAAAATATTTATTAGGAAATTTACTAGAAGAATTTAGTCTTTTTGCTAACTATGTCAATACAGCACAGTGATGCTCGAAGAGGCACATCTAATGACGGAGGAATCAGAGAAAAAAATCTTAGTATTATGGATACGGTAACCCAGAATAATTTGCCTTTGACAAAGCTTGATTATATATATATGCAGACTTTTCCCAAAAATGTCTATCACATGTCTTTTTGTAAAGACAGGGATGTATATAAGGTCATTTTTAGTATCGCGTGCTGACTTTAACAAACAAACAAAAGAAATCTAAACAATCATTTGATATTAGCTAATTCAGTTTAGCAGCAAAGTAACAGAACATTCTATAAAGCTACAAAAAACTGTTCAACATACTGTGCTTGTATGAAAAATAAAAGGGAAAAGCAGCAAAGGATGAAGTCACCATTCTTGCAGCCAAAAAATCAATTCAGTGTATTTATAGGAACAGTAAGTTTTGATTTCTGTGGAAATACTTGGCTGACTCATTACAATAAACAGTGAATGCAAATGTCATAGAAGAAAAAGTTGACAATCAAAATAAATGCTGTACCTTTGCATGTTGGGATTACTCCACTCCACGTGCCATTGCTAGTACAAGTGCGAATTAATGAGCTGTTTGATTCCATTGTATAACCAGGTTGGCACATGTAAGTAACATTTTGTCCAACAACATAATCATCGCCATATCTCATGCCATTGGCTGGGACTCCTGGATCTCCACAACTGATAACTGCAATTAAATAGTTGAGGAACAGATTTTAAAACCTAAATGTTCTTTATTTATATGTGAGTGGAAAAATATAGGACAAAACTAGGAATTCATTGGGGAATTAAAGGCGAAGGAAAAAGTATCATAAATCTTAACCCCAGCAAAGAGAAAATAAATATGTCATCTGAATTAGCTGCCAAACACATGTGGAGCTGTGTAACATCAATACATTTGTTGAAGAGTAGAAGTAACAGATTGTACAATATTGATCAGTAAAATTTCAATGTTATAAAATGAAAAAAGGTAAAAATATATGTCACTACCACCCTTTGAAAACCTCAATTTTTCCTATCAGTTCAGAGTTTCATTATTAAAGAAGCAGATATTTCTTGTTTAGTTTACTTTTCCATGGGTACATTCTGAAAGGAAACACAATCTGGAAAATTTAAGATATATGTCTGCAAAAAGCTCCCATTTTGTAAATGCTCACAGGGCTACTATGTACATGAAGAGATAAGAATGGTCAGGCAACTCCCAAATGGGCCATAGCTTAAGCCAAAATTAGGCCTATAGTACTTTAATGAGCATGAGTTGTCATAAAACCTCTTGTGAATTCTAGTGTCAGGATATTCATAAGGAGTCAATAAAGAGTTATGTCATTACAATCTGAGAATAATACTAAAATAAGTGAGTTTCTCTCAAATCTAGTCAACTGGATCTATCAATTTCTGGAACAGTTTTCAGAGTAAGAAATCTTGAGAATTGTAGTGGCAATGATAAAAAGCTGTTCTTTTCAGGAAAAAAACACTGGGAAAAAAATCCAGTTCATACAAAATACAGCACCCATGTGTTTTACAGTTTAGCTTACAGCAAACTTGAAAATCCCTCTACAGCACTGCTATTACCTCTGTAAAATTTTGAGAGGCAGTTTCCTGAGCAGAAAGCACATCCTGGACACTTCTAACTCAATGCCAAACCATGACTGATGTGAATGGCACCCACTTTACATCCAGATTTCCAAACTGAGAAAACCCATGACTACATGTTCATAGTGTATTCTGGCCAGGTCCCTTGAGTGAAATAACTGGGCATCTGAGAAACCAAGGTATATATTACACCTCTTGTACAGTTTATCACAGTCTGAATGAGCAGATACTCAAAAAAAAGAAGAAAAATCCCACACAATTGCAGTCTATGGATACAGAAGAGATTATAAAACACATGGCAGGATGATCTGCATTAGTCCAAAGGTAGCTAGTGCAGTGATGAACACTGGAGATCAGCCTATTTTATTTTACTTAGTAGCACAGTATTTTTTTAAAAAAAACCTTCAAAAGTAATAGATTTTTCCTCTTCATTCTTAAATAATACTAGAGCAGTGAAAGACAGAACTGTTTCCCTTAGTTACATGAGTATACTAAAACACTCTACATGTTCTCCCTTCCTTTATCTGACATACTCAATTTACTATCCTTAATGTTGCAGCTTCAACTAAAATCACCCTTGGTATTTTTCCGGGTATACTATTGTTTTGACTGGTTTACAACATAATGCTCATGCATTTATCAATTTTCCCTAATCCTTGTTTCATCTCTTTAGATCTTCCTGTATGAAAAAATCAATGCCTTACACATTTAAGACTGTGGGAACACAATACACCATAAATGATTAAACAGCTCCACAAACTATTTATTTCATACAGTTGTAAACTATTTTTGTTGTTAGTTTAAATCCAACTAAAGCCATGTTCTCAGTTTTTTTATTCACCTTCCTTATAATCCCATTTCTTTCTCATGGTCATTAAGAGAAACTTTTTGCTTCTTCCACTGTTACTGTTACTGTAATGGCTGTACCCTTTCCTGCTACTGACACTTGAGCATTGATTCATTATACAGCAAGAGCCACCACGGCTTTATCAGATTTCTAGATTGTTCTATCTTCTCAAAATTCCTACTTTCCTATCCGTAACTTTTCAAGCCATGTTTCAAAGAAAAACAAACAAACAAAGCCAGATCTGATTTTCTTTCACGTGTTTTTGCCCTTCTGTACTTACTAGTCTTTATCTTACATTAGGAAAAACAGTTGCACAAAAGAAAAGACTTAAAGGGGAAAAAGAGTTATTCTTCATATTACTATGTTGTAACATTGGAACTGTTCATAGAGGTGGATTAAGAGCAGTAAAGAAAAGATCCTTTTGCTCTTTTGTCTTATACTGCAGCATTTGACTTTCAAAGAAAGCGTAAGTAGGTGTAAGGAGATTACCAAGATTTTACTGAGATACTGTGTTTTGTCATAAATGTAGGAATATACCTTTAACTAAAAGAAACAAGTAGTATCTACTTAGCAGGCTCAATGGCATTTTCTGAACTTTCTTGTCCAACTCCCCAGCTCAAGCAGTCTATCCAATGACCCAAAGATGGACCACCTCCACTTAAGTCACTGTGGTAGGCAAAAACCAGCTTAAATAGTTGTAGTGATGCTGACCAGAAGACCATTGTACATCAAGCAGTGATCCACCAATACAGTTAACTTGAGGAGCTCCAGGACTGTGCTACACTGTGCTGCATATCCAGTGTAGCCTTCAGACCTGTGCTGTACCACAGATCCTTTGGCCAGGACGCAACCTTAGCCAGCTCACTGCACCAAAGGAGCTGCAGGTAGCTCCCATTATCAGTGATTACATTAGCTGCAGGTCCTTGCTTTTTATCTAGCAGTGTTGCAAGAAGTTCTCATGAGATAATTGTTTCTGTTTGACTGTAGAAATGATAAAGTTGTTTCTTGTAAGAAAATCCTGTAATGGCTTGAACAACTGAAAGGGAACAATCTTTACCATAGACAAGGCCTGCATGGCATGCTGCATGTGGGTCAGGGTCTTGTTCAGTGCCATACTGAACATGGTTCCCAGCATCTAAAGGTGCATTAGATTATCTATGCTATTCCCTTCTTAGAGTGCTAGCCCTATAAAATAGCATTTTCCATGATATGCAAGAGGCAGCCCATTACTTGGTAGCTGTAATAAGTATGGGCTGGCTGTAAATTTTTATAACACTTGAACTAAACAAAAGTGGCATAACCTGAATCTTCCTATTAACAGCATCATGAGACAACCAATTAGGACACTGATATATGTCTCTGTAGGGTGGTGTAGTGGACCCAGAAAGACAATGAAGGTTCTGTCTGGAGAAAAGATCATGGAATTGGGGAAGATCCTATAAAAGGAGCTATGTGGAGACAAATGTCAGGATATGACCCTGACTGATAACACCTGAGTTTCATATAAGCAGTGGCACAACATGAACCAACAAGTCTTTGAACCCAGACTGCAGAGAACTCCCCAGATGTAACCCTGAGGGAGACCGAGGAATCCTGAAATGATCAGGAAGGTAAAAGCTCAAAGAACTGCATGGTTCTTAAAGAGACACAACATCCAGATCCACTGTGGATTGCTGTTTACTTTGTGTCACCTGTGACAGCCACTGAGGACAGGTGCTTGCCTGCCTAAGCTGTTCTGGAAACCTGCAATGGTTCCATGAGGTTCCATGACTTGAACAGGCAGCAAGCAAATTTTGGGAAATCTTGATATGGTAAAAAAAGGACAGCATGAGTACTGACTTTGGCTGGGACAGAGTTAATTTTCTTCTTAGTAGCTCAAAAATGGTATTGATAACATAGGAATGTTTCAGTTATTGTTGAACAGTGCCAACAAGCAGAGGGGTTGGACTAGACAGTCTCCAGAGGTGGCTGATGACCTCGGTCATTCTGCAATGCTGTAAAAAGCCTCTCCATTTCTGGGTGGTTTAGAGCTGCTGATAGTACCTATATCAGCTTAGATAAAAGTTGTAGCACATAGCAGTGCTTCCACCCCCCTTTAGGCAGTAGTTAATAGTCAGCAATGATCAAAAAGGCAGAAATAAGTCAGTGTGAGATTCTCCAAGTTCATATGGTTTTTGGTAAGGTTTTCATTCCATCATACTTTTTATACTCTGACCACCACTCCAGGGGATATGCATAAAACTAGAAATCCCTAAATAATATTATCACTGGAATAAACAGATAAGGTGATACACTTTTTAGATGTTTAATCATAACAGAGAACTGTGTATTAGAAATGTCAATAGATCTGTTGCATAACAAAATTGAAATACTTATTAAATAATCTTTTTTTCTATTACATATAATCTTCACAGTGCCTCTCTTTGTTTTATTAGGATACTTTCTCTGTTAAGACATTTTTCTAGGTTTTAAGCAAAAGTCTCATGTTTCCACCTGAGTAGTATTTTTTAAGAAGACTGCTCTAGTATGTACTTCAGCTAAATGTCATTCTAAAATACAAGAAAAAATATAGATGCCGTTACCATCACAAAACAATTTTATCCTTGGCACAATTAACCTGGTTCTCATTATAAGTTGGAAAAGAATAAATAAAAACATTGGGCTTTCTCACAGGTTTGCTGACTGCAAAAGCAACTGTTCACATGCTCACCATTAAAAATGGATTTTAAAGGAACACAAAAAGGATAAGTTTTCTTTGTTATCTTACTTTTGGCCTCTATTTGGGTTCCTGTAAGTGTGTGAAGTAGCCAACTCTATAAAAACCGGGGTAGTAGTTCAAAATTTAAGCAGCAGTTTGCTATACCACTGATGAGGATATGTTTCCTCAAAATGATAGGTAGTCTCACGTGTCACATAAAATGTTCATAATTGTTACCAAAAGATGAACTAGGACATGTAATAAAGCAGGAACAGACGGGCTTCAAAATAAACTTGTACAAAATGCTTATTATGAATGTGAGAGATGTCAAAATCGCCTCTGTTATCTGAGTAACCAAAGCAGCTATAAGGTTAATGAAGAGGCGAAACAGAAGATGTTACTTGAGAGTGGGACAACAGTTTTCACCTCAGAGTTACTAAAGAATTCTCTAATGTTCATTTCTAGGTTTTTATTTTCTGCCCTCTGGAAGATCAAATTTCATACTGCTAAGTTCTCATAATGAAGAAAAGCAATTAAATGAATGCTGTCTGAATATGACATATCATAAAACACAAACATGATTAAAAATACATACTAGGAAAGAATTAAAGTAGGTAGGTATGTCATGTAACTATACAAGTCCTGTAAACTTTTACAGCATTCTACACATTTTACTATATTGTGTCTGTCTTTAAAGAAGCATATTCTTCATCTTCTCGTAACACTGTATTTTTAAAAAATATTTCATGTACAGAATTTTGTATGAAGTAGTGCAAGAAAAAGATTAAGACAATTTATTTGCTTCTAACTTCTATATTTTACTTTATTGTCTTTCAGGCAAGAGAAAAATAGAGACTATGCAAAGACTATGCGTCTTACTTGTGCAGTTTGGCAAGGATCCAGACCACGTTCCATTGGCAGTGCATTGTCTTACAGATGATCCAGAAAGTATGTATCCTTCCATGCATGAATAAATTACTGAATTAGAGAACGTAGTTCCATCAATACGAAATACCTTTCCATTAGCGGTTGTTCCTGGATTACCACACTGCACAGCTATAAAGTAAAATGTTAAATATTTTTAAAATGTAGTAAAGATTATTTTTGAAATAGTAATATCTAAGGGCAGTCCTGGTGCCAGAAGTGTTATGTGGTAGAAATCCATGCTGTCGTCACCTACTGATAAGGCATATTGTACAGTAAGTAGCTGCTTGCATGAATTATTTGTTTTTACCCTTTTCTATGTAGGAAAACACAACAAATGAATTTAACTTTAAAATATGTATTAAAGGAAAACTATCTGTAAAGGCAAACTCCCAATTATAAGAAAATATCTCATCTAGAATTATCATTGTAGATTTAATTTGAATCTACGGCATGCATAGCACCACTGAAGTACGTTTCCTACCTAATTCAAAGCACAGAATCATAGAATTATAGAATTGTTTTGGTTGGAAAAAACCTTTAAGATCATTGAGTCCAACCATTAACCTAATTCTGCCATGTCCACTGCTAAACCATGTCCCTAAAAGCACCACATCTACATGACTCTTAAACACATCCAGGGATGGTGATTCAGCCACTTCCCTGGGCAGCCTGTTCCAGTGCTTTACAATCCTTTCTGGGAGTCAATCTATTATTTAATAGGCAGGTGTAAGCCCAATGTTTCCCAGTTCTTCAATGCACCATTTTTTAATTTGAATGTGTCTTTTTTATGTGATTACATAGATACATCTAATCTGTATGGCATAAACTAGAATAATATAGCCGAGTGTATATTATGTGCACTTATATATAAATATCTGTGAAGCAAGAGATTTTTTGGAGGGAAAAAAACACCAGAAATATCTTTACATGTAAAAACGGTAATTCATTTCTGGAATAGATAAGACGAAAGAAGAACAGCAGGACATTCAGTTGGGCTAAGCATATCTCTTCAGATACCAACGTACAAACACATATATACATATTTGTGTTGTGTCAGGATGGCAATCATTCAGCAGACAGGATACTACAAAACTAGCTTGTGAAATAAGTTTTTAAAATGGGATTACTATTTCATACAGATAATAATGCAGTCAACAGTGATAAAGTGAAAAATAAGACCATAGCTTCTCAAATTATTTTCTGCTATTATTTTCTCAAATCTTTTCTTTGAAGAGAGTTTGGTCAGAATTATTTCCTATTTTTGAATCAAGATAATTAGGGTTATAAAGGATTTTCCATAATTACCCTGTTAGAGCTTTCTTTTATGATAATGCATCTAGCTTGAAATTTCTAGAATAATTTTTTCCAAGTAAACTTGTTTCAGCATTTAATTTTATATTGAAAACCAATAATAATATGAATAATATTTGTAAATAAAATTTTTAAGCCAGTCATTTATGACACAGTTGTATCTAATGAAATCTTGACATTGACGTTTTCCTAAGACTTACTCTTTTCTCTGAAATTCAGATGTATAAGGGTTGTAATTAAAGATCAGGTGACAGTGAGATTTTTAAGGGAAAAATATATTTCAGAAAAAATGGAGTTCTGTAGGAATTATCTATTTCCTTTTCTGCTTAGGTTTTTTTTTTGTACTGGATAACACATATAGTTGATGCTGACACAAGATTGAGAAAAAAATAAACAGTTCAGTATTCTTTTTTTTTTCTCTAAACTTTGAAAACATGAAGTTTCATGGGTGCCAGGAACTGATTTGAAATTTGTCATCTGATGCTAAGCCATTGTTCTATTGTAACAACCTTTTCAAAAAAAATTAACGATCACTCCAAAATCAACTATGTACCATTCACAATGCAAAACTGGCAATGTAAAATTGGTTTTCTGGTTTGTATTTTTTACAAGACAATTTAAAAATAGAGTGGATCTTCTGTGATTTACCTTTGCACTCAGGTTGTCTTCCTGTCCAACTTCCATTTGCCATACATGTCCTCTCTTCTGAGCCATGGAGGATATATCCAATATTACAGCTGAAATGTACTGTGCTTTTAATTTTAAAATTGTTTTCTTCTCTAGACCCATGACCTGGAATACCTGGATCACCACAAGAACCAGCTGTATCGCCTAGAATTCAGAGTGCAAAGATCAGAATAAATATGAAATACTATTAGGAAACTGCATTTAAAATACATATTTATATATATTTATGAATAAATTTATATTTTTAAAAAAGAACATGTATCTCAGTGGGCTTAAGTCCCCATAATTACAAAATTACTTGATTATTAAATAATTTATTTTTACTTGTTTTGCATAACTACAGACCAGAAATTATAATTATCACAAAATTCACCTTACACCATGCAAAACTTTTGGTAACAAAATTGTCAAACCAGAATAGACAAACAGAAGGAAAGCTACAAACCTTGGTCATTTTCCATTTAAAAATAGGGAATTCTGAGGAAAACCAAGGTCCTGATCAAAAAGGTAATTTTTTTACTTGACTATAAGAAGTGTTCTTAAAATAATTCCTATTCTTAGTATATCCATACAGTTGTAACAGCTTTACCATTGAATGAAAGCTCTAGACAGCAATTTTATATACATCTGACATGAAACATTTCTCTGATCCATAGAAATGTTGAAAGTTCTCTTCAAGACTGTGTGATAGCTAAAATCTCCCTCAGCTAGAAATGTTTAGCCAAATTCTAAGATGGTGGGCTAATGTTTCCTACTATCTGTTGTATGACAACATTAAAGTAATCAACATAGTCATAAAAATATTAATAATAACAGTATCTAAGATTATACATCTAAATCTTTTATGGAGAGAACTTACAGGAATCTCTAGGTAACACTGTTTGCACAGCAGGCCAGTTGTTTAAATCTTCTAATATGTACTTAGGATTTGCTATTTCATGTTTTTAAAGCTCTTTAAGTTACTTTTCTATATAATAAGAGATGAAGGTATATTGTATTACTGAGAATCAACACCAGAGAGTTGAATCCTAGAATTTTTGGAGCTGTACTATATAGGTTTTCACCCATAGGTATTAGTTCATGGTTTTCTGTGACAACTTGTAAATAAACTGAACAGTCTCCTACACAAAAAATAATTCAAACACCATAATATTTTTGAAAGCATATCTGCATTGTTTTTTCTTTAGTAACACTAAAAGAAGGAATATTTTCATAGAATCATAGAATGGGCTGGGTTGGAAGGCACCTCAAAGATCATCTAGTTCCAACCTCCTTGCCATGGCTGGGACACATTTTAAAAATAAACTAGAGAGCTTTAATTCAACTACTGAAGAATATCACATTATAGCTTCACATTAGAGACAATTCTATTAAAAGATCTGTACAACTATTTAAAGAATACTTTCTACAGCATACTTATACTTTTCTGGTATTTATCTAAACTTAAAGAGCCGTAATAAGAGCAGTTCTTACATAGAAGTAGTAAAAAAAGTTGTCTGTTCCAAGTACACAGAAGACCAAAAGGGGCAAATTCACCATCTAGGTGTTCAATGGGAAGTTAGGACCCTGAAGTTGTAGATGCAGAGAAAAACAAAGCTTCCCTTGCCTTAGTCAGCACTGTTATGTGTGTAAACTATACTGTTGGATACATCTTTTTACTAAAGAAAGCATGTACAGAACTGAATTGTGAAAGGAAGAAGAGTAGCTTACTTTGCTTTGAGAATTATGGCGTATGATCAAATACTCGGTTTAGTCCAATACATCCAAGAAGCTGACCATATTTTTGTCTCTTACAAAGGTAGCTCATGTGGCAACCTGCAGTTTTGTAGCTTGTGCTTACTACTTTTTATTTCCTTTCCTATAGGCCATGCTTCCTTCTTTTCCCCACAAATTCATTCTCTAGTTTGAAGTAGTCTGCTTCTTATTTTTACAATAGTTTAAAATTTTCCTAGATCAAGATTTTGTTTGTTATTTTGGGAATCCAAATCTTACATTTCCCAGCATTATGAAGAATTTGGGACAGAGCCTATTTGTTATTCTATATTTGTACTTCTTATACTTCTCCACAATAACAGTTCACTTTTTGGCAAGTATTCCTCTTGTGAATGAAATTATGTGTTCTTTCCTAATGCCTAATTATTACTGTGAATTATTACTCTTTTAATCTCAGGGACGTTAACCATGAGCTATTTAGATTGAAGGTTACAGAAATAATTTTTCTATATGACTAATCACATCAGGAAGTGACAGTGATATAATCAATGATATCATAACAGAACATATTTTTATTACCTCATGCAGAGATTCAACTAAGTGATTTTCACAGTCAGTTATGAGCCATCCTTTACCCACATGTGTAACACATTCTCAGCTGCCATTTAATCTTAATGAAAAGGAGGGTATTTAGACCACATAAGTACACAATCATTGCTGCACATACGAGGAATTCCAAGTTGGTGCAAATTTCTGACTCCAGCTAATACGCATGTGGTAACTGAAAACTGTGTTTTTGAATGTGAAAAGGCATAAATGGGACATGGCAATTCCTTCTAGCTCTAGGATGTGAAACATAAAGTGCCATATGGCAAAAAGGAAACTGACTTAGGGATGTTGTGACAAAATTTGGTTACCTTGATTGCTGACCTACCATTTTCTGTTTGAATTCTTCTCCATATATGAAAAGGACAAGTATGCCGTATCTTTTGTCAGTCAACTGTTCTATATTTTTTATTATTAATATAATCAACAAAAAAATACAAGGCTTAATGCTTTATTTTGCATTAAAAATGAATAAATTAAGTTGTCAAGGCTAATAATGAAAGCTAATGATTTCACGTGTTTTTAGATTCTAAATACGGAAATTCTGTACGGTAAACTGCAAATTATTTTAAAATGAGAAAACATTTCAGATATACACTTTGAAAACAGAGTCTGAAAGTTTTCTTCAGATAGAGTTATAGTTTGGTACAGTACAGCTAAAGAAAATAACAGCTTGTATTCTGTCACAATTGGATTTGCTATGATTAACATCTGAATCTATGTTAAAGAAATGTTCCTTATGTATTGAGAAAAATTCATAAGATCTGGTTAGAGTTTTGCACCTGCAGGTACAAAAATTGTCATTAGGTAAAAAAAGGATTTTCATGTACCTCGATTATGAATGCTTATCCCAAGATACATGAATAGTTATTTAATTTAATATCAAGATGATTATAAAATAGTCTTATTTTTGGTACTGGTTCTTTTATATTTTAAAGTACATTTTTAAGGCTCCCTATTTGTACTCTTTCATATTTTTGTCTATTTCTTTTTTTTTTTTAATTCACAAATGAGATTTGTTTGTTTCTTTATGAAGACTATGGAAAACTACAGTAAGTAGCGTTAGATTTTATTTAAAGAGGATTTTTTTCCCAAAAACAAATACATATGCATAGTAGCTGTAAAAACATTTTAGAGTAACCTAGTTTGAATTTGCAATTCACATAAATATATCTTTACTTATTGATTAATAGCATTTTACATAAAGCTTTGATTTCAGGTGCATAGCTCAAAACATAACAGGTTATAAGTAGTTAAACTTTGTTCCCATTGTGGCGAATTTCCCTTTGATTTTGTTGATGGAAAGTAAAGGGATTAAATTAGGTGTTCACATTTTCTAATTTCTGTCACATTTTAGGTTGCAATGGCAGACTATTGAAAGAAGGCAGCTTCGTGGAGCATGATATTTAGATTGTCCTTGTCTGCAACCACTTCCTAAAAATCTGAAGTGGAAGGTTCAGATACTGAAAAATTCTTCTAACCCTTTGGAGTTTAGCGTAAGATTTTAACCAAGAAGCACTATTTTATATATTTTCTATTGATTTTTAACCATGTCTGTGTCATGGGCTGAAACAAAAAATGCATATTCTGAAACTGTAGCTGATATAATCAGTTTATACATGAATACTCTAAAGACATGAAGGCAGGAGACAAAAAAAAAAAAGGGATTGGAATATGTGAGACCTCAGCTGGAGTACTGTATCCAGTTTTGGAATCCTCAGTACAAGAAGGACATGGACCTGTTAAAGCAGGTCCAGAGGAAGGTCACAAAAATTATCAGAGAACTGGAACACCTCTCCTATGCAAAAAAAGCTGAGAGATTATTCATCCTATGATTCTAGTGGAATATGCCCCTCTCCATGGCTGGGGGGTTGGACAAGATGACTTTTAAAGGTCCCTTCTGACACAAACCATTCTATGATTCTATGATTTACTAATGCTGTAAAGAAGCTTGGATGTTTAGTGTTAAGAAGGTATAGCAGTACTGTCAGATTTGCACATTGATTATTTTTCACCTGTTGTTTTGGCATAGCTGTAACCCAAGAAAAAAAGGGGTTGTGTGTTCTTCCTATTTTCCACATTTGAAGGTATCTAAGTACTCTGAATTACACAGGTCTGAATAAGGTCCAAAACCCCACTGATTTCTTTAAACTGTATAATGAAAACATGAGGATGACAAGGAAGAACCTTCCCCTTTTATTTATTGAGAATTAAAACTGCCAACACAATTAACCTGTTTACATACTCTAAGATCAGCCAAATCCTGAATTAGTGTGTGACTTGGATTTCTGTTTTTACTTGATCACTGCTGATAAGTGAATCAAACTGAAGTTGTGAAACAGAACAATTGTAAGCATTATGTTGTTCAGAAAACATATCTCAACTTCAGTGAGGGCTAATCGATTACAAGGATCAGATAGTGTTTCCTGAAAAACTGAGCATCCTATCTTGAAATTCTGTGGAGCCCACTTGGCCTTATTATAAAGATGGTTATATTATGGAGTTAAGATATAACCAAGATGTCATTAAGTAAGCAGTTATTTTGCAAGTTAAAAACAAAAAAGATCAAAAGATCATCTTGAAGAGATAATGATGCAAGGTCTTCCTGTGGAAATTAATTCTCTTTCCAGAAGTCACATAGAAAATATTTTTAAAACAAACTGGTTCCTTTAACATTTTATTGAATGTACAATTTCATATTTGTATTAAATGTCACTGAGAAAGTCTACTTCTCCCAAATTATTTTCTTGCTAATGGTTTCTATTAATTTTACTTTTTTCACTTCTACTGAGATAGTACTTCAGTTTTATACAGCATTTCCCAGACTTTAAAATGGCCTTCTGATAAAATCAAAACAAATTCAAAACAACTTCAGGGAACATTCATTAATTGAAAAATATTACCTGAGCAATGAGGAAGAGATCCACTCCAGTGTCCATTTAACTGACATGTACGAGATGACTGCCCTAACAGCGATCGTCTACCTGTGCAGGTATAATGAACAGTAGACCCAAATGTGTATTTGTCTCCAGAGAGGACCGCGTTAGGAGGAACGCCAGGATGGCCACAGTCAATCACTACAATGCATAATTATTGGAGATAAAAGAAGGTTATTATCACTGATCAAACAGTTTGCACTTTTAATTTTCATAAATCCATACATAAACTTTGTAAACTTTGACAAACCTATAGAAGCCCTTCTTATTATTTGTTGCATCTTTTGCCAAGTTCAGCTCCAGCCATGCCTTAGCCTTCCTGACCCCATCCCTACGCAACTGGGCAGTGTCCTTATACTCTTCCCAGAATACCTGTCCCTGCTTTTACTGCCTGCGCGTTTCCTTCCTGCCTTTTAGTTTGACCAGCAGGTCTCAATTCAGCGATGCCAGTCTCTTGCCTTCCTTGCCTGATTTCTTACACCGGGGGATCAGGAGCACTCTATGGAAAGTGTCCTTAAAGATCTGTCAGCTGATCTAGTCCTATTCCATCACATACCTGCGCAATACCTTTTTAAGCTGTGTAAATTTAATTTTACATGAAACTTCAATTCAGATTTAATGAACAAATAATAAAGAAAGAAGAAAAATAGGAGAGAATAATATTATTAATCTTGTTCGGAGTACGTAAGAACACCAGGTTAAATTATATTTTTTCATTCCTATAGACAATTATCAATCAATTTCTGTCACATCAAAACCTCATTTTCCTTAAAAAAAAGACTACTACATGACTGTCCTGCATATATACAAAAAGAAAACAATTTGCAAAATGCTCGAGGACCTGAAAGGCTATCATTAAGAAAAAATACTCAGTAGCTACAGAGTAAGTTTTTGGTAAGCTTTATGACTACAAAATATCATGGATAGTGCCCAGGTTAGAATTCACTGACCCCTCTATATAAATGACACAAATAAAGGTGAGGATGCCCTTTCAAAAGTACATATAGCACTCTTACTCCCAAAGGGCAGCTTAAAAGAAGAGTAAAATCTGTATTATTAAATTACTTGTGACAATTCTGAAAGCAGACTAAGCGATAAAAATAAAAAAGTAGAAAGAAGAAATCTTTGCACCTTCACCTTTGGAATTTCTTTTCTCTTTTTCTTAATATTAAGATGTTACTATTAAGTAACATTTGTCATTCTGAAATGGTAATATTACCTTAAAATGTAATGTGAAACTGTTAGACTCTTTCTTATAAGCTTAACTGTGACTTGAAATCAAGCTATTTACCCCATAAAAGAAAGGGACAACTTCCAGAACTAAAGTTTTAAGAGTAATTAAGAAATAAAGTTTCAGATTTTTTTTTTTCAGAGAGAGAATAGCAGAACTGGAGAAACCACAATTAAGGAAGACCAATACATGTAAAACTAAGAATTAGTATCTACAATATTTCAAGTATCTGTCCGTGATTACTGCATAAAGAACCCTTAGCCTGTTTTCCCTTTAATCTTTAGAAAATAAAGCTTTCAGCCTTTCTCAGAGAGAAATTTCGATCCTAAACCAAAAGCTTTTTTAGAGGCTTACAGAGAACTGGGTAAACCAGCTGTTCCAATTAAAAACCTATGAAACATCTGTGGCTATACCTACATAACAGTTAGAAAGTTGTTCATGACAAGCCAGAATAGAAACAACCTCCTTGTGTTGTTCCTCTTGACTTAATGGATACTTTGCATATGAGTACTGTGTTCAGGTATATCTGGTAGTGTGGTAAGTTGAGGATATGATCTAGAGGTCACTTTTGGTGCTCTACAGTGCCACTACTACTTTTTTATTGTCTTCATAGATAGTCTGATCTTGCTGTTGTCCCAAGAGAACTCCAGGAAGTACTATAGCGACATAAGTCAATAATTGAGTACTACAGTTTTAAAGTTTCAGTGTGATTATAGCTTTTTGGCCAATGGAGGCCATGTACTAGCAGATTCAGTGGGTATGCTTTGACCTTATACCTGCTACCACAGCTCATTGTGCTGAAGCATTCAGAGATGTTTGTTTTGGTTATTGCATTTCCCAAGGTTTCTATCTTATTTGCTACATACAATACCAATATAACTGTGCTACTTCAGCTGCTACTGAGACCTTCCATCATTACTGCATACACATAGATGTATATAAATACGATTACTCTAATTACTGTCATGAGACTGATGGGAATATTGTGCAAAATAATACCCAGTCTAGTCCACATTCTTTGTAGAAACATACACATTATCTACTTACTAATGCATTCAGGTAGAGGTTTGTCCCAGTGGCCATTTGGTTGACAAATTAAAACGGAAGAGCCAAATAAAAAATATCCGGGATTACAGTCATAAAATACCACTGTGCCATATGTGAAATTTCCATGTTCAATTTTACTTTCTCTTATAGAATTTGCAGGAATTCCAGGATCAGAACAATTGACCACTAAAAAGAAAAAACACAAACTTGAGACATACAAATACAGTCTACTAAGATAATATTTAAATGGTCTCCTACTGTTTGTGTGAGAAACTTCCAGCACGTTGCTACCCTGATTTTACATATTCTGATTTTATATATAATTATGCTGCACTAGAAAGATGATATGAAACCAGGAGATGATGAAACCAGCAGATGATAAACTTGGAGCAAATAAAAGGAAATGTTTCTTCACAGAGTGTGATGATGCTGTGAAAATCTCTGCCACTAAAAGTGACTGGACATACCAATACATTCAGTTTATACTCTTGCCTTCACATAAACCATTACCCACAGCTGGTAACAGATTATGGACCTAGATGTGTCTTTCGTCTAATCCACACAGCCATGAAAATATATCTATGTCTGGATATATTTTGATAATGGAGCATCTTTGAGGCAGATGTTTTGAGCTGAAGGGCACACTGTCAGTGTCCCTGCTAGAACAGGAAAATATCCCAACAAATAGGTATGTGCTTTTAAAAATAGGGATATAGAATCATAGAATGTACTGGGTTGGAAGGGACCTCTAAAGGCCATCTAGTCCAACCCACCTACAATAAGCAGGGACATCTCTAATTAGGTCAGGTTGCTCAGAGCCTTAGCAAGCCCAACCTTGAATGACTCCAGGGATGGGGCTTCGACCATCTCTCTGGGTAACATGTTCCAGTGATCAATCATCCTCATATTAAAGAACTTCTTCCTAATGTCTAAGATAAATCTACCCTTTTTCTAGCTTAAAACCATTACCCCTCACCCTGTCGCTACAGACCCTCGAGAACAGATCTCCTTCTGCCTTCTTATAGGCCCTTTTCAAGTATTGGAAGGTTGTTATAAGGTCCCCTCAGAGCCTTCTCTTCTCCAGGTTGAACAGCCTCAACT
>JAVSBS010014605.1:20945-54670 GCA_033124195.1 Coracias cyanogaster | reverse complement strand
AGCAGGACAGGGCGCTGGGCAGCGAGAGGGGCCTCCTGCAGCCCCCGGTGCCGGCGGGGCAGGCAGGAGCGGGAGCCAACGGAGCGGCGGCGGCGGCGCGGTTTGTAGCCAAGAGGTGCCCCCTGGGGGCAGGTGGAGGACGAGGCGCGGGTTCCAGCCCAGTCCCGGGTGGAGCCTGGGGGCTGTGGAGGCCGGCGCGTGGATTAAGCGGCAGGAAGTCACTGCAGCTGTGGGGGGGGGCGGGGAGTTCTGTAAATACCCGCGGGCCGGTTTGAGGAGCCCCAGGGGCCATATCCGGCCTGCGGGCCATAGTTTGAGGACCCCTGATCTAGATGGATTTTCCAAGTTGTCCCTCAAATCCTCATAGAGGTCTAGCATTGGCTTTGATTTGGAGATGAAAGTGGTGTTTCTGCCATAATCTAATGTCTCCATGAGCTGAGTACATAAGCCAAATACTCAAGATTCCATGAG
Source organism: Coracias cyanogaster (assembly GCA_033124195.1). Lineage (NCBI taxonomy): Eukaryota > Metazoa > Chordata > Aves > Coraciiformes > Coraciidae > Coracias > Coracias cyanogaster. The sequence continues at coordinate 54,199 of JAVSBS010014605.1, read as the reverse complement.
CATGCAATACTATAGCCCTTGAAAAAGCTGGATATTTTTTTTCCTGCCTTGCCTCTCAGTCACACTGCAGGTGGGAAAGAGCAATTTCTGGAGCATAACTCCAACAGCTTTGCGTGCATGAGACTAGAGGTCCCTTTGCCAAGCCAATTGCTGTGTGTTGGCCTAAACCACCAGGCTTGGCACACCTCCTGCCTTCCTCCCTGTCCACTGCAGGGACCCCTAGTGTCACTACAGGACAAGTTTGCAGCAAACCATGGCTCCTACTCGAGCTTTCCTTCCATTGCTGTTAAGTCCATTATGCCTGAGGATAAAAAGCCCTGTTCTGGCATGAAATCTGAGGGCATCCATGGCACATCCAACTGTCTGCGTTTCTGTACCAGGAATTTATCTTCCCTGAGTCTGTAGCCAAGGCAATTGTTGAGGGAATGAGTTTCATCTCATTTCCATATACCATAAATTGAAGAATAAAACAAATCTTGCAGAATTGCAGCTCCAACTCTTCTCTTGCTGACACCCAGCAGCAGTAAGTGAACGATGGTATCTTCATGGACACAGCATAAAAATCTCCATACTTACTCCAAGCCCAATGCTCTTCATCAGAATTTAGTTTTCATTTCAAATCCGGCTATTTCATTCGAATGATAAAGATCTTTTAACAGGGCATTCTCACACAACCCTTAGTTACAATAGCCTATGGAAAAATCTTCTTGGCTGGTGATGCTCTAAAGATGGTCACCAAGGGAAGAACCACTATACCTGATTGGACCCATTGTCTATCTAGCATAGCCTCTTCTTCTGACAACTGCTAAGAGCACCTTGGTGTAGGAAGATATAAGAGCAGGATGGGCATATAGACAGCATTTCCAGCTGATGCTCTCCCGGCCTCCAGATATTCATGTCTCTGGCATTTCCTAGCCAGACCAGGTTTCTATGTATTTAGCTATGCTCTGCAGATTTCTCCCATTTCCCTTTAAGCTTTTGGCATTTGCAGTATCCCATGTGCCAGGGAGAGCAACGTGATTGCTAAAGCCAGCTCAGTGTCAGGGATAGCAAACAGCTGCTCTTAGGAGGTGATGTGTACTTGGTACAAGCATGCCAGTCCACCTGCATTTTCTGGGCCCATCTCTGGAAAGGGCAAGAGAGAACACGGAGATGCTTGCCTGCAAATGACTCCAGCAAGGACATGGCACTAGCAGGGCAGGGCTGAAAGCCCCCTATCAAGGGGCAAGCAAACTGCCTTTGTACAATGGCAAAGGCAGGGCAAGAAGAGAGCTAACAGAGAAAAATGCCAGCTGGGGAAGGCACCCTGTGAACAATTTCATACATGTGCAGGGAAAGGTACATATGTAATGAGCAGGGTGACAGGAGCACAACAGAGGCCAATGGGGAATATTTATCTACAAGTATTTTGTAGATAAACAGCTCTCCTATCTCCTTTTCCTCCTTCCTATCTTGCCTTTTCTCTCTTGTGGGATCAGATGGCACCAGGAATGACTAGTGACAACCTACATGGACCTTTCTATTCATTTTGAACCTGAATATGTGCACAGTTATGGTGCACCGGAAGATATAGCCTCAATATACTTTCAGAAATCCTGGCTGTATTCCTTATTTATGTGAAATAGTAGAAACCCCTCTCATGACCAGATGACCTCTAGAGGTCCCTTCCAGCCTAGAATATTCTATGATGCTATGATTCTATGACTCAGACAAGTGACCAGCACTGCAAGGACCAAGGGAGCTTGATGTCCTAGACATCAGCAATCAGCTCCAGAGAGATCCAGGAAGGACATACTGGGGACAGGGGACATCCTCCAGGGCGTTTCTTAACAGGGTCAGATCTCCATGAGCAGAGATACTGTTCAGATTCAGCATGGTGAAAGATTGTTTTCATTGCTGTACAACACATCTCTTAGCTCTCTTTCAGAAATGTGGCCATGCCTTTTTAATACTGCTGAATTTTCTTTCTTTTTTGAGTAAGAGAATGAGGCCAGCTACCTCCATCCTTGGAGATGTTCACAGCTTGTCTGAGCAACTTGCTTTAGCTTTGATGTTGGCCCGCTGAGAAGAGGCTGGACCAGAGATCTTCTAATCCAGAGATCGTGCACCCCTCAACACTGTTGTGTACTGAGATCAGCGATCTCACAGATAAGAAAGCATCATTGTGCCCAGATCACCCATGAGCTGGAGCTGGAACATCTAAGAAGTACTGCATGTAGCCAGGAATGGTGTCTCCAGTGGGCCAGGAAAATGATAATCGTAGAATCATTATGGTTGGAAAGGACCTCCAGGATCATCAAGTCCAACCTTCATCCCAAGATCTCCCTAACCACTAGACCTTCTTGGCCACCTGGGCACACTGCTGGCTCATGTTCAGCTGGCTGTTGACCAACACGCCCAGGTCCTTTTCCGTCAGGCAGCTTTCCAGCCACTCCTCCCCAAGCCTGTAGCATTGCATGGGGTTGTTGTGACCGAAGTGCCATGACCCAGCACTTGGCTTTGTTAAACCTCATACAATTGACCTCAGCCCATCGCTCCAGCCTGTCCAGATTCCACTGCAGAGCCTTCCTACCCTCAAGCAGATCGACACTTGTGCTTAGTTTTGTGTCATCTGTGAACTTACTGAGGGTGCATTCCATTCCATTATCCAGGTCATTGATAAAGATATTAAACAAGACTGGTCCCAAAACTGAGCCCTGAAGGACACCGCTTGTGACCAGTCGCCAATTGGATTTCACTGCGTTCAACACCACCCTTTGGGCTCAGCCATCCAGCCAGTTTCTATCCCAGTGAAGAGTCCTCCTGTCTATGCCATGAGCTGCCAGCTTCTCCAGCAGAATGCCATAGAAAATGGTGTCAAATGCCTTACTGAAGTCCAGGTAGACAACATCCACCGCCTTGCCCTCATCCACTAGGCAGGTCACCTGATCATAGAAGGAGATCAGGTTGGTTAAACAGGACTTGCCCTTCATGAACCCATGTTGGCTGGGCCTGATCCCCCCGTTATCCTGCACTTGCTGCATGATCACCCCCAAGATGAACTGTTCCATAACCTTTCCTGGGACCAAGGTCAGGCTGATAGGCCTGTAGTTCCCCAGATCATCCCTCCTGCCCTTCTTATAGATGAGTGTCACACTGGCAAGTCTCCAGTCACCTGGCACCTCCCCAGTTGACCAGGATTGCTGATAAATAGTGGAGAGTGGCTTGGCAAGTTCCTCTGCCATCTTAATAATGGTAAGGGGATATCAGGAAAACTATTAAAAAAAAAAAAAAAACTGTTACAGGATGAAATATGCTAGCTGCAGACTAATATTTACCTTGTGGTTTGAAATTTTCTGATACAACCTGCAAAACTGATTAGTCTCAGACATAATGATACGTAATAACAGAGACACAAAAATATTGAAATGTTTTATTCTACTGAGATACTGATAATAGAATATACTGGTATATACACAAGTTTTCATCTTTCAAAGCAAATATTGCAGCCAATTACAGAAGAACTCAGTAGGACATCATGGAAGGTTTTGTGCATGGACGTAATCATTAAATGCTATTTACTCATTGAAGATTCATTTATGCACACCACTAACTTCAAGGTGGAATTTTCTTACTTCTGGTGGGACAATACTATCTCAGTGATGGAATTTGAATTTCCATTAACTATAGCAAGGGCTGTCAGCTGACATTTTCAATTTGGGTGATATAGTACTCTGTGAAATCTAAATACAACCCTGATTAGTCTGAGAACCTTAGTACATATCCTGGTAGCTAATCTATGCTGAGGTCTAGACTGTGGCAGCTACTCTGCTAGCAGTACTGGTTGACTAGGGACATCTACCTGAGCTGTTGTCAAACCTCTAGATGTAGTTTAAACACCCTTTAAGATGATGCCTCAGGAGAGGACGTGGTATTGAAAGCTCCACAAGAGATAGGATCTTCACAGCTGTTGAAGACAACTCATAGAAGCTCAAACTGCATTTCATTGCACAGCTGAAAGAAACAGGCATAAGGAAGGAAACAGTTTTTGACAATGAACCATTTTGCATTGGTTTCTCTTCATATTCGAGTGTAGCATGCTAATAATGTAAACGTAATACAAACATCTTTTACATGAAAAAGTTAAAAAAGCTCACGTCTTTATTTATTGGTCAGCAATAGGTAAATCTGAGTGCAAACCATTTAGTGTGATTTTTAAAATGGGCCTGACAAATACCCTGTGAGCAGTAAAGTGGGATTTTTTTAGCTAAAATGATACAGTCTCCAAATTAAAAGATGGAACTTCTAGACACCGATATGTAATATGTTAAATAGAAAACATAATAAAATCAAGTCCATCCTGAAATATATGTACCTACTTAAAAAAAAAATACTGTCCCCCCCCATTCCCAACCAAAATCAACACCAAAAAAACACCAAAAAAAACCCCAATAAACCTAATAATTCTGCTTGGAGTTGGAAAAAAAGAAACAAACTGTGACTACCAGAACTACTGCTGAAATTGAGACCCTGCAGACAGTAATTAAGCACAGGTGTCTGTGACACTATATTCTCTACCTCTGCTAATGATAACATGAGGAAAATTCAGTATGAAATCAGCTATAAAAAAAATAGAATGATGACTTTTTATGTATTCTGGCATGACAAGTTAAGAAAAAAGATATGTGAAGGTCTTTTAGGCACTATAAAAAAATCTAAGGTAAGATTCACTTACATGTTCTGTTGCCTTGAATGAACAGTGACATTGGGAAAGATTTTAGGGCTTGTCACATATGCAAAAATATAGGCCACATCAAGGAAGGGCTCCTGCTGATAACACAGTAAAAAGCATTATTTCAAAGTGTAGTTCAGTTTAGACTTTTGTCTTCAAAGTAACATCCTATTCTAGCCATTTTGTCTCACTTTCTGCAGAAAATTTTTACAGGAACAGACAAGAACTAATAGGTTATATATATATATATATACCATAGTTTCACTAGACATTTTAATTTACAGAGTAATATATGACAGTAAGTCCTATTTAGAGTATGAGATCAAGTTATTGATGGTTAAGTATAGTTTAGACATGGAACAGCTAGTTCCCATCATGTCTGTTCAACAACTTGGAAGGAAACAGTGTGAAATTAGCATTGCCCCTAGAAGAAAGAGCTGGACAGACTCTGGGCTCCTCAGTTCAAGAGAGACAGGGAACTACTGGAGAGAGTCCAATGGAGGGCTACAAAGATGATTAGGGGACTGGATCGTCTCTCTTATGAGGAAAGGCTCAGAGACCTGGGGCTGTTTAGCCTGGAGAAGAAAAGACAGAGGGGATCTTATCTATGCTTACAAATATCTAAAGGTTGAGTGTCAAGAGGATGAGGCCAGTCTCTTTTCAGTGGTGCCCTGTAACAGGACAAAGTGAAATGGACACGAACTGGAACACAGAAGTTCCACCTCAACATCAGGAAAAACTTCATTACTGTGAGAGTGATGGAGCACTGGAATAGGCTGCCTGGAGAAGTTGTGGAGTCTCCTCTGGAGACTTTGAAAACCTGTCTGGACATGATCCTGCACAACCTGCTTTGGCAGAGTTGCTGGACTCAATGACCTCCAGAGGCCCCTTCCAACCCCTCCCATTCTGTGATTCTGTAGTGTTTGCTTAAGCATTATATCACATATTGGCAGGGAAAATGTGCTATTGAAGACTGTGACATTGGGCTGAATTCCTCTGACACATAACATCAGTAGCCTGAATCCTGTATTTAGTCTAGTGTCATTTAAGATGCCCTGGTATACCCAAGCTCAGTGTGACTTATATGATAAAGGACTTAGATGAGACCCGTTTCCTTCTGGAATGGCAGCTGTAGGCCTGAGGTAAAGCCCTAGGGTATTTCTGGTGGAGTTGGATGTCCTTAAATAGCCAATCAAATGAGGAGTAAAGCTTTAAAGAGGTATTTCTGTTTCAAAGGACATTTACAGGCACCCAGCGCATTGGGTGTTTACTGAATATACTGCTGATGGCATTCTCAGCCACATGCAGTATCTTTTCTAAGAGAAATTGAAAAGCCTGTGAGCAGTTACAGGTACTGCCTGAGGCTAAACGGCACCTATATATTTTATCAAAGATGCAGCAGTGTTTAGAATTAATTATTTTTCTGTTATATACTGAAGAAAAACACCCAGAATTATTATTATGAGACAGCTATATGTGGAAAGTTATATGATCATACTTATTTTCTGAAAGGAAAACATTGCCATTTCATGTTTCTGAAGAAGAAGGGGTGGGTTTAAATGGGCTTAATACAATAGCTGGCATTTTTCCTGTTATTTTTTTATTAAGCTTTTTATTAAATGAAGATCCAACACTAAAATGCTAGGTCAAATTATGCACAGTTTTGTTTAAGACCCAACACATAGGGCTAACCAACAGTGCCATGATACACAGTATTTACCACATATTAAAAAGTGATGCTCTGCTTCTGATCTGCTCTAAAATGAAGGACAAATTATCTGCAAAAAGAAAACAAACCACTATTTTTTTCAATTCAAGAACTGCAGACAGACCGATTGCCAAAATATGTGAAGAATTTGCATAAATAAGATTTTAGCCATTTCACCAGCAAGAGGGCTTTACATTTCTTTTTTCCCCTAAGAATCCTTATGACTAACCCAAAACAAAATGTTCAGTGGCTAACCTGTTCCTGGGACCTGATTATTTTGGAATCTACTCTGCAGGTATACAGAGCTATCTGTAAATACAGTAATTTACTCCCCATACAATTCTCTCCTTTTTCAGTTTTATCCACTGTCTAATAAAGGTCTCACAGCTCAAATGTTGCCTATTTTCTTTTATCTACAGCAATATTGTCATGGTTTAAACCTGACTGGCAGTGAAACACCCTACAGCTACTCACTAATGCCTCCAGTCCTGGGGAAGGGGGAGGAGAGAATTGGAGGGGTAGAGGTAAGGAGACTCATGCCTTCAGATAAAAATAATTTAATAATTAAAATAAAATAAAAATAATTATTATAATAATGATAATAATAGTAATAGTAGAATATACAAAGGAGTAATGCACAATGCAATTGCTCACCACCCAACCAAGGCCCAGCCTGTTCCTGGCTAGCAATCCCAAAACTGCAATCCCAGAAGAGAGAGACCCTGAAAGAAGAGAGCCAGCCTCCCAGCTAACCCTCATTTATATACTGAGCCTGATGATGTACAATATGAAATATTCCACTGTCCAATTTCGGTCCATTACTCTGACTATGCTCACTCCCAGCTTCTGGTGCAAACCGCATACTAGCAAGACACGGGAAGTTGAAAAGTCCTTGCTTCCTTAGCAACGACTGAAAACATCAGCATATTATCAGCACTCTTCTCATATCAAACCCCATATTCTAGCTACTAATAAAAAAATTAGCTCTGTTCCAGTTGATACCAGGATAAGCATATCTTTTATTAGTTTCATTTTTTGGATAACAGTTTTCTACCTTAAATGTAACTCCATATGGGATCCAATGGAGTAAAAGTGACTAGCCCCATGTTTCTCTTTAGCTAGAGGACTGGCCGCAATTTTGAGGAAAGCTGTCAATCTCTTCCTGATACATTCAAGTCCTTTGGAGGAAAGCACAGGCCAAAGGGGAAAACCCAGAAAGGAATACTTCTGAAGCTGATTATAAAGGAGGCTGAGCACTAGTCAATGGTACAGTTCCAACACAATCTGATTAACATTCTCCTATAAAACAAGGACCAGAGAGTAAGCCAATAATTTTATGGCTATTTTTTCCCACTGCTTGGTTTTTCATAAGTTCGACTTCCTTCCAGGCTAATTAACCACCAAACACTTTACAAGCAATCCAAGTGCGGAAGCAGTAAAAGATGAATTGCACTTATGATGTAATTGACAAAGGGTATATTGGGCCTTTTAAGCATTGATATTGTGCATCTTAATACAGGAAGAAAGGATCCTTTGTACTGCAGTTTGATAGGTCATTAGTTAATTCTCAGAACTCTGCACAAGATAATAATGACTTCAAGGCTAAAATGAAACCGCCTGGATTGAGGTGGGGAACCCTACCTCAACCATCTCCAGAGAAAACAGTTAATGTTTGTGTCTTGGCATTATCAAAATACCCCCTGTGTTATCTTAGATTAATTCCCTGGCTATTTTCTTTTCTTTTGACAGCAAAGTCAGAGCTGACAAACCAAGGCAGTTCTCAAGGAAATTCAATTACTGAAATGTCTGACAGCTTGCTTTGCTGCTTCTAACTAAAGTTTTGAAAGTTACATGCTGCATGTATAATATTGTTTTCACTACAAAGGAATAGATTTGCATTTTCTAGAGGGAAAATCATTTTAAAGCTGTAGGAGTCTAATGATAAAAGATAAAAAAATGAAATGCTGAAGTTCCTATTTTGCAAAGAAATGAAGTAAGCTGAGTGGCTGCCACATGAAACTAGGAAAACACTGTTTTCTTAAAAGTAGAATTTACTTGCCTTTTCATGTCAATGAGGGAATGCCAGTCAATCTGAACAGCACCTGCATATATCATTTTCTAATTAGCCCACATGATGCAAGATGCGAAGGTTTATAAACTTTCCCATAACTAGGAAAATTTTGCTTGTTCCTGTCTCAGCATCAGTAACCTGAGCTCTGGGTCCTGTAAAGCAGTGTCTCTATTTGTCACTTAATTATTTTTAGAGATGGGAAAATGATGAAAAACATCTTGGTCACTACAGTTCTTAAAAGCAAGTCAGACCACATTTGCCCTTTGTTAAACTCACCCTTTCCCTTTTTCTCCAGAAATTCATAAACAGACAAATGACACATCTAAAAGCAATAAATGCTTTCTCAAAGACTTAGTCTGTTAGTCACCTCCAGCTATCATACTGAAAGCGTATAGGCAGAACTATACTCTGAAATAAGAGCTTAGGCTGTCTTGAGGTTGCCAAGTCAAAAGTCATCCAACAACTTGAGGAACCACTTAAATTCACGGGCCATGTTCCTAACTATTATGAAAGACTTCTTAGCATTTGCAATTTCGAATCTGAAAAAGTGCCCCCGTTTGGCACCAATTTCTTGAAAATCACAGTACTTTTGCCTACCTTCTAAGTACTTACTTGCTGATTAGAGTTCAGTGCTGGGAAGCAGTAATTTCAGACTACTTGCTCTCCAAGCTGTAGGCTAAACTACTCATGAGTAAGAAGAGAGGTGCAGTGGGAGGTGGATCCATCTATTGTGCCAAAAGAAAATGCATTTTTAAAAAGGAAAGAGAGAGTTATGATGTCCACTTTTTTTTTTCTCAAGCCTATTTGTTCAATTCACGTGCAACTGTCATTGGATTAAACAAAACAAGTTCCCTCTCACACAACTCAGAACCATGAGAAGCAGCTGTACCTGTAGCAGTATTACTAGCTGTAGTAATAGCTCTTGCTTATTCTCCTGCTATATCAAATCTTGCATTACTTGTTGTATAGCAGCTCAGATTCAACTAGAGGAGAAAAAAATCTTTCCCTAACATTATAGCTTAGACAATGCTTAGTGCATCAGCACAGAGTTCCTCTTGACTGGAATCAGTAGGTACAATTTCCTACTGAAAAAATACATCAGGCTTTGACTCTACCAGTGTAAAAATGTAGCCTTTGCTTCACTACTGTATCACTCCTGCTTTATATCTGAGAAATTCTATTATAGAAAATGGTCTTATGCCAGCATAAAATTAAAATAACAGAATGATGAATCAGCCCCAGTTTTCAGGAAAAATAGGTCTGTGTAACGAAACAAGCTGTAAACCTTCCCAGCAAGCAAAACTCCTCCAAAAATCTTTCTTTAGATTGCCTGGATCAGAATACAGTTTAAATGCAGATTCATGGTTACTGAGTCATTATGGAGTGTAGACACTTACTGCATGGTACCTCTTTCACTAAAGCTGACTTACATTTACTACTGTAACAAAACTATTGTCACATCCTTTTTCAGCCAGACTGTTAATGTCAGAAGTAACTTTAAAAATGCATTACTCCAAGTGAACAAACCTGATAGAGCGCAAGAGGAACATCTACTAAAGGATCTTGGAAAAAATGAGACTTCTAAATCCATTTTCAAAGATCACAAAAACAACTCAAGAGCCTAAGCCTTTGGGATTTAGGCTCTTATGTGCTGATGTATTATCTGATAGTGAAAGTAAAGAGTTTTGGAAAGTTTTACCCTAGGACAAAAGATACTGTCCTAGAGGCAGAAATTCAAGGCATAGGCACCATAACAGAGCAGGAGCCCCTAAATTGTAGCATGAACACTATTTGTAGCATGAGTTCTGAGAGGGGATCTTATCAATGTTTATAAATATCTAAAGGCTGAGGGTCAAGAGGAGGGGCTAGTCTCTTTTCAGTGGTACCCAGAGATAGGTCAAGGGGCAATGGACACAAACTAGAACACACAAGGTGTGTCCATCTCAACATCAGGAAATACTTCATTACTATAAGGGTAATGAAGAACTGGAACACATTGTCAGAGATGTTGTGGTGTCTCCTTCTCTGGAGATGTTCAAAACCCACCTGCATGCATTCTTGTGTAACCTACCCTAGGTGAACCTACTTTGGCAGGGGGTTGGACTAGATGATCTCCAGAGGTCCCTTCCAACCCCTACCATTCTGCCATTCTGTGTGTAGTTTATCTTCAGGGATCAGCTTACAATGCATGTGTATTATCTCATTGTACCACAAAGTGATGTGTGTGACTATGGCTTTTAATAGATGGACATATCTTCTCCAGATTTAGACTTTGAGAATCTAATTTCATTTCATTTAATTCCTTCTGTTCAGGCAATTAAGCAATCAGCAGACCTTTGGGCTAAATTTGAGCTAGTGACCTTTGCTATTTCTGCACTGCAGCTCAAGTATTCATACACAAGATGACTTCTACCAGTTAAAAATAAAAGTGTATCTTGGTTTCTCAAAGATTAACCCAGTATTTTAATAGATCTGGAGAGGCAGTAAAACACAACAGACCCTGTGCAGTGCTGGACCTGGAGCTACAATGTAACCTGCAATTGTGATATTTTAGAATTAGCTTGAATATGCTATAAGAGCATAATTCCCATCTACAACTACAGTGTGGCCAACCCCTTAAGAGATTAAAAGCAATATACTTCAGTATTACCTCTGGGAGTTGTCTAGTCTCCCCTTTTTGATATTGAAAAATTATTGCTGGAAGCACATTATGTTATAGGACTTGGACACAAGAACCAGCTATATCGTCTTGGTATCAACTTTTTTCCTTCAGAAAGTCTAGATGTGACACCTAAGACCTCAAAGGATTTGGCTGTTTTATACAAATGCAATACACTTTTTTAAGGTTTTGTGCTAATGGTTTTGACAGATTGTTACACACGCTCAGTGTGTTTGACTATCACAGGGATTAAATAAATTGTGTTTTAAGGGTTTAAGATTGAGAGAAAAGGATTTGGCTATGTCAACTGAGGTCTAGGAGGTCCTTGGTTAGTTACACGTCTTTGGGGTCTGACACCACCTTCACTCCTTGAGAAGAATGCTATGTATATTTTCAGATATATAGGATTACATAAAACAAATCTCAAGAGCGTTATTAAGCAGTTATTAAATTAGCTTTGCAATTAAATCTGAAAAGTAAACTTTTTTTTTAAGGATCTAGACCAGCAGTTTACATTAACAGGAAAAGTAAGGAAGTAAGGATTTACTATGGATTCAGTTAACCCTTGGTACAAATAATTGAATTTGCCCAATATGAACTCCTCTTGTGGTAAAAGATGTACTCAAACAGCCCAAAGCAAAAGTATTAAGAACTAGATTAACATACAAAAGAACATATATCAATATAAAAACATATTTGGTCTTAAATATGCTTGGCTGAAAAGAATGCCAACCTGGCTTCCTGACAGGGTACTCCTCAAGTCTTATTTGCATTACTTTAGTGAGAAGTGGGAATTAGTTATAATTTTTAATGAGATCACATTTCAAAGGTGTAAAATACATTAAATATTTCAATTATGTTTGTCTGGAAAAAATATTTAGAAATTACCTTTATTAATAAGAATAAAAACTTGACAGAAATTAATGAATTATCTCCTTTGAGTATCAACTAACAGTACTGCATCAATGACCTTGTTGCAGGAAAATCTCAGTGTCTTGAATTGCTGAAGCTGGTTTTTGTGAAAGCTGACTGAACAAAAGCCAGATGAAAGACAAAGGACAAAAAAACCTTATGCCTAAGAGATAACAACCAACATTCTTAAAAATGCATGTTAACTTTCTGCATCCCAATCTTAGATAATATAAAAATCTGAATTTTCCAACAGTCACCTAATTTTGCCTTCAGACTCCTTGAAAAGCCTTTAGTTTCATTTTTTCTCTGATTTTAACACACGTACACATCTTGGAAGTATTCATTAAGCAACAGAAGATAAACCGATACTTTAGACAATGTCAAATCAACAGAAAGTAACTTCCATATTATCTAATTCCACATTAACAGCAACATAAAACAGGTCAGAAAGAAGATAGCGTGAGATTCTCATGAGCAGCCATGGTTCATAGGCACCTTCTTCTGTCCTCGCATGTATGGAATAGTATCTGACTAACCAAGCAGAGATTACCCATAAAGATTTACCCAGAGAACTCACCTAATTTTTGAATTCATGCTTAGACAGATGTATTTGGCTAAACAGAAATGATAGATAACTGTGTAACTTTGCCAGATTTTTCTTCAATAATATTTCAATAATATCCACATACCCAATATGTAAATGTTAATTGTATCTCAATTATTCTGTTTACCAGCATTTGAAGGTTTTTCTGGTATGAGTACACTAACTTAATCCTTGACTGAAATAATCAAGAGACAAGACAGTCTATGCGGTGAGTCAAGAAAAAGAGTAAAGTAGGAAGTACGATTGATAATAGAAATAAAATAGCTGATATAGTACCCCAATCTGAGTTATTATGCAAGTATTGATGTTAAGGCGCTAACTAAGGTCTGTACTTTGGTTTGCTTGTTCCTCGGTCCTGTCCATAAATATAAACCTGTTTAGGTGAGTTATGTGGGACATTATGCCTAAATTGTCTCAGCACAGTACTGAGTAAAGCCCAGGCTGGTGGAAGATGATTTTTGTCAGATACAGCCATCACTACTGGATTGTGCAGGGTCCAGCAGTGCGTTGTCACTGTTCATGCCCAGCACAATGCCTACATCCTCCCACCGTCCTCTCTGAAAAAGTCATAGAAGAGAAAGATGCTGTGACAGGCTGAAAAGCAGAAAATAGGTTTCCATAGATCCACAGAAAACATCAGAGAAATTATTTAGAATTATTTAAGAAGGAAGTGAAAACAAAAACTCCTTAAGTCTTAAATGCACATAAATCAACAGCCTGGACACTTGACTGTAGCTTTGCCTGAAAATCTGGGCTACTTCTTGTGCAAATACATACCCCGAAGAAAATAATCTCCTTCTGACGTGTGGTGCTATAATGCAACGCTCATTTTCTTTCTCAATGCATGAGCTCAAGCAAAGGCTGTAGACCTGCCACGCCAGGTGCAGGGATTCCAGCACACTCGAATTCACATAAAAGGAGTCAGTCACCTCCCTCACTCTTCATTCTGATCAGCGTGAAAGTGGGGTGCAGTAATGTTGCACGTGTCCCCAGATACAGCCATATTGACGCTTTCTACCTAAATCAACATAGATTACCAGGTGTAAGCAATGTGTCTTTACTTGGTATTTTTCTTTGGATGAATGTCACTATTCATAATGAATTTAGGCTCTGGAATTGCATTATCAAGCCAAAGTGTATAGGAAATGTATGTTAATCTTTTCTCTCAGTTGAATGGGAAATATGAAGTCATAAATGATCCTTATGCTTAATAAATAATTATAGCTATTAAACATGATAAGAGGCCAGATTGCAGCATTCTTCCTCATAATGCATGGTATCTTCATTTTCAGCTGGCTCTACTGAAATTAATAGTGCTATATGGACAGTAAGTTATGGCTCAAAATTAAGAACCCTAAAAAATATTTCATTTTGGTTTTTGAACAATAATCATAGCACCTCCTATAATACTCCAGTAACAGTACTCCAAGCTCTGCCTGGATGCATATATGAAAATAGGAATATGCAAGGTTATTCAAGCTCTGAATTACATTCAGTGTGCTTGTACTTGCTTTCATAGACAACTGAGTGCAAAAACATTACCCAGATATATATATTTGCAAGTATTCAAAGCTGTTGTATAGATTTAGACCTAATGGTGGTGATGAGGTATTTCTTTCACTTTTTTTAATATTAAAATTTTCAGCCTTTCAATTTTTTTGCTGTTAAACATTGTAACTTTTAAAAAGCCCCCTCTCTGTTTTTCTCTTTTTGCCACTTTATATGTACTCTTCTTCATGTCTTACTGAGTTTAACATTCTTTCAAACATTGTCTTTCATTCCCAGAATTATTTTAGTCTGAAAAGACCTTTGTTGGGTCACCTATCCATTTCATCCCTCCTGTGTCGTATTACATCTTTTAATTTGTTTGGTCTAAAACTATCTGCAATAGATGAGCAGCTATTTCACCTTGAATACCTCTGGAGACACTGACTCCCTAACAACCTTCGGCAGTTTGTTCATTGTCTATCTGTTTTTATAGTTTCAAAGTTTTTCATAATATTTAACCTACATTTTCCTTGCAACAGCTCAAGCATATTTCTCTGTCTTGGGTGACTAATGAGAATAATTTCCCTTGTCCCTTTACATATCTGTAGAGAGCTATCACGCTTTTTCTAAGTCTTCTTTTCTTTAGATTGAACATCCCACTTATCTTATTAACCTTTTTCTCCCCTCACAGATCTTACTTTCCAAACATTCTATCATTTTCTTGATCTTTCTTTTCTTCATTTCATGTCCCATTGCTCAAATGATAAAAGGAGAAGACAAAAGCCAAGGAAAACTGTAGGCAAGCTTTTGAAAACAAAGCACAAAATAAGAATTTGTTTTAATTCACACTCAGAAATACAAGTACAAAGAATAAAATATCCAACTGAAAGTCACCACTGGGGGGCTGATGTGTGCACACATGCAGGCTGTGTGCATAATAGTATGACTGTTCAAATCCTTTGGAAAATAGCGTGGCTGCATGTCAGGATCTAAAGCAAAAGGACTAAGATTTCAAAACAGAAATACAGACTCAAACAATCCCTTGCCTATTGAAATAATTTGTCCTTGCCTCAGCTGCAGGTCTCCTTTGATTTTTTTTTTAAGCAATAGTTTTGATGCTTTTGCTTCACAGCACTACAAAACAAAGTAAAGAGAACTTTCTAAAAGTAGTGAAGAACTAATTTAGTGATGTCTGACATAGCATATTAGGATAATACAGCTCCACTAGTGGTCAGTGTTTAAGAACACAAGAGCTGCAATACCAGGTCAGAACAAAAGCCCACAGCAGTGCCTCTGGCACTGGCCAGCAGCAGGTGACTATAAGAAACAGAACATGTTGTACTGACAGGGTCTGGGGGACAAATGCTTTAATTCAGAATAATTTAATTTTAAATGGGTTTATTGTTCGGTTTGTCCTCTGTAATTGGTTTGTTCCCTGTTTCATTGAGCTCATCTCTCTTGCTCCCCTGTGCAAAACTGACTTCCACAGGAACTCTGCTGGCACCATATGAATCAGTTTCAATTAAAAACATTACCACTGACGATGTTTAACTTGCCAAGAGAGACAATGAGTACCAATTTGAATCAGCATGTTTCACTCACAAAACAAAGCTGAGTTTTCTGTGACAGAAACTGGGAGAGAAAGCAGACACATTGCAGTTCTTTACTCTGTTTAGGATTACTTGGCAGGATTAATTTTCCTATTTTCCCCCTCCTCCAGCCTCTTTCAGTCCCCAGATGAGTCTTGTGTCAAAGACAGAAGAAACTGGAGTGTTATCACTACAGGGGACTCGTCTAAAATGTAATTAAACTGCTCAACCAGAACTCTTATTACCATTTCCCTTCACAACTTCATCCAGAAAACATAAAGAGTGAACTGAAAGATAAAACATCAGAAACATCTCATAATACTGTTACATTCTTATGCTAGATATTATTCCACTTATATCAAAGGCATATGGGAGGAAATACCACTATTCGAGGATCACCACACTTACTGCAGGAGTTTTAAAAACTGCTGGGTCATTGCAACTATGTGGTAGTTTTCTCATGAAGTGCACCACACTGGTGGCACAGTCCTATGGTGTGTTATTTGAGAAAGACCAGAGACTTTTCTCTGTGCTCTGGTGGTTTAGGGCTAGACTGAACTCTACGCCCAGTGGAGACAGTGGTTCAGTTTGCTTGAATAACTGCTCACTATGGCTTGCTAGGGGTTCATTATATTTTCCAGAACTGTTAATGATAGGTGTGTTATAAGAAAATTTTCAAATAATATCCTTTTTGGAATAACAAGTATGACCCACACACCAAAAAAATCGTTTAATAGAATTCATTTATTTAGTAGTATATCTCCCTTCTTACCACCTCTGAGCTAACTCTAACATGGTAACCAGAATGGATATAAAAGTTTGGGTTCAATCCACCAGACCTACAACAGGTGCTCTCTGTCAATTGTTTTTCCCCCTGCAATAGAGGAAGAGACAGGACAATGGAATATGACTGATGAGACTAAGTGTTTTGATTATTTATATTTCAAAATGTAAACAAATTCAAACTTGTTACTCTGGGTTAGGGAATATTAGAGCCATTATTTCTGTTAAATTAAAGCCAGAAGAAAAGGGCATCACTTGTCTTCTGTTCCCAATTCCAGCTCCCAAAAAACATTTCTCTGGGATACTCCTCATTGCTTCCTGATGGAAGCTGCAAAGAGATTTATTTTGTCATGGGCAATTTTGTGTGTCAACTGGCTCACTAGACAGTTGTGCTGACTAGGTGATGGTCATAGAGATGATTTACTCCCTCCCTACCCTCAGTCCACAGCCTAGTGCCATGCTGTTCCTGCACTCACCTCCAATCTTCCCTTCACCTTCCCCACTGTTGGACAAAGCTAAAAGTTGGGTAGCCCTGCTGTGACAGGACAAAGGTATGGAACTCACTCCTCTTCTATTCATTTTTTTAATGCCTAACAGAAGCGTACTTGGATAGCTTGCAGGAAGTCCTTTGTAACACTTTCTGACTACTAGCTTATGCAAAAAAAGATGATGAATTTAAAAAAAAAACCAACATTTTGAACAAGTTGGTGTGGAAGTGGACCTTGACTCAGAGGGATAGGATCTCTTTTATACATTTGCTGTCTTTTCCATAAAACAAGTTGGAATAGCAATGCAATTGGGAAGGGGAGTGGGCTTTGAAGAGAAGTATCGTGGGGTGGGTGACCCAGAGCACATAAAGCAACTGAACTGTCAGATGTATTGCCTAAATTTTGTAAGAAAAAGGATTATGAAATATTTCTAGGGAATGACAGTAATTCAGTTTTGAGGATGGGGAACAGGCCTTGCTCCTTCACAACCTTAGAAGCAGGACAGTTAACTGATTTCAGTCTTCTCAAACAGGTGAGGTGAAGTTGCAGGCTTCAGCTGAGAGGTAGTTCTTGAGGTTCATTTTCATTAATCCCAGATTAAGAAAGCATCCAACTCAATTACCAAAGCCTAGATCTATACCAAACCCTCAGCAATTCCCTTAGACCTGCACCTTCACTGTCTCTGACTAAACAGAAACTTGGCACGTCATGGTGTCTGATGTCTCAGTGATTATAAAGGGTATAACAGATTGTCTCTTTTTCTACGTATACGGTTCCCATCAAAACACTTCACAGGTATCAGTATTGATAGTAATTTTAAAAGTACCATCTCCAAATGATGTGCAGTTTCACCCACTTCACAAGAAGACTAGTCTTTTTTGCCTTCAAATTTTGACTTAAATTAGACCATTTTGCAAGCATGGGAGAAATTACTAGTGACAAATGTGACATGTAATACAACTGTTTAATCTGTTTTCCAAAAGTGAGCTCAAGTCACTCAGATGTTATTCATACATACTTGTAAATGCTTTGATTTTTTTTTTTTAGGTTCTTTGTTTACTATTGCTTAGACTTACTTATAATGAGTTCCCTTCCACCCACCTGTCAGCTGAAACAAACCTCAAAACAGGTTATTTTCTCTGACTTTGAGATCCTTTTGAAATGCCACAGTGGTGAAAAGAGGCC
The DNA here is from genome assembly GCA_033124195.1 of Coracias cyanogaster. Lineage (NCBI taxonomy): Eukaryota > Metazoa > Chordata > Aves > Coraciiformes > Coraciidae > Coracias > Coracias cyanogaster. Next base: position 36,001 of record JAVSBS010014605.1, on the reverse strand, counting down.
TGAAGTAAATGACAATAAAGTGCTACCTTCATTTGCCATTCATCATTCAATATTTCTTATTTGTATTATGTGACTTGTCAAATGTATTGTTTCTTCTCAATGAATGAGGAATTAGAAGGTTTAAAGCAGGAAAAGAACAAAGGTGTTGAGTAAATAAAGCACTTCTTCTTTGTCACCCACCGTAAACTGGAAGTGGAAATTGGCATGTTCAAAGTGCTAAACCAGAAAGGAGCAGAAGGGTAGTCCATACAACAAAGCAAAGAGTGAGACATACTTTACATCAGTTCCTGAAAGACAAGTGATGAGCAAAACTGTACCCAACATTTGGGATAAACGAGAGACAGAACTGAAGTAATCAGGAATGAATGAGTCCCACAATTACCATCGTTAGCAATCCATTCTATTCTCTTTCTCCCTTGGTCATATATTTTAAGTGAATAGCTGGAAATCTGGAACCAGAGGGAACAGAGAAAGAGCCTTAACCCTGTATTACTGAAGCAGTGGATAGAAGAAAGTTTCATTCTTATTCCTTGCCCCTATTGGAATAAATATGGACTGTTATTACCACATTGATGGCAAGCGTACTGAAGAAAGAATATTTGAATAGCTCTATTGCCTTTACTATAGTGAATATAAGCTTTTTTCTCTTCCATTGCAAAAAAAAAATAAGTAGAACTCAAAACTTAAAATACTAAACAAAAAGCTTAAACTTCAAATTGTCTCTACTAACACAAGTTATAGTGCATTTGTTATTTGTAAAACAAAAACTCATCAAAAATATTTCCCACAAAAATAGATTAGCAATGATTCAAAATATTAAAAATTCCTCTTTCTTTTTTCTTTTCCAAGAAAGCCATTTCAGCATCAAATTGTACCCAAAACGCTTGCAATTTTAGCAATAGCAGAGGAAGCTACACTGAACAGATACAGTTATTACTCATTCTGTACACGTCTATAACAGCTTTATTTATAGAATCTTTATGGGGTAATGACACAGTCTGCTTCACTACAGTTGTACTTTCATGGTGAACATTGATATAAGGCCGTCAGAAATTATATTACTACAGAGTGCTTGGAAGATGCCAACTGCTATCTTTACTCTTCACTCTAGAGGACTCATTATTATTAACTTCTTGTCTTATTTGGTATTTTGCTGTTATATTTTTAAGGTGGTCAAAGCACTTTTGGAACCCATGATGCACAGCAATGATTCTGATAAGCATAGTTTCCATAAGAACATCCATACAGAGGGTTCAAGTGACAAATAAGAAATTGCCCATATCAGCAAAAGACTATCTAATAAATTAGTTTTGGTACAGTGGCTTTGAATAGGAAGAAGTGGAACTATCTAGTCTGCCTAAACTAGAGCAAAACCTCCACAATCATCCAACATTATCTTGTACTAAAAGCAATGTAAGTCAACATTGTTAGAGCAAATATCTACTGATAGCTTTTTTCAGAATATCTAAGAGGGTGGCTTAACTCTTTGATCACATATTTGCAGTATGTTTTCCACTTAAATGTTGCTGCAATTTTATCAGTCCACTCTCTACACTCCAAGCCTGGGAAAAAACAAAAGCAAACTAAGAGAAGTCTTCACTTCATACGCTGTTCCACAGTGCGGTAAGAAAACAGTGATGTCCAAAAGTGTCTGTAACTGTCAAAATAAAATTGGGCTTTCTTTTCTGTTACATCATGAGGTTTCCAGTTTCTTCACTAATGCAATCTTCCCCTCATTTCACATCTTCATCTCATGACTCAGTTCTAATTAGGAGCTTAACCTCTGCAGCTGAGCTTGGATTGGTCTCATCTTCTCATACATGCTAGCTGAGGTAGCAGCCCTTTAATTTGGAGCTGTTTGATCTCAGACATGGTTCTGCACCTCTCCCTCATAAATGCCAATATTGAAGGAGCTGTAGAAATTCATCCAAACAGTGCTTTTCACTGATCTTGTAATATATGAACACTCAGCTACTTCAGCATTTGTAACTCAAACTAGGCAGCTTCATTCACACCCTTCAAAAAGAATGAGCTGAGGCCTGTGTATTATGAAAGCCTACCAGCCGCCTGCTCTCCAGTAGTCCCACTGCAATGAGATAGAGCCTCAGAGCCTGTGTTTGTGACTACAATGTTTTGAGTAAACCTATAGCAGTTGTTTAATTGAATTTCAGCATGCTGGTGAAAATATCTAAGAAATTTGGGATCCCAAGCACCACTAGAAATAAGATAGGGTTACAAAGCCATTTGGACATCCCTGTTTCAATGCTGAATGAGACTTTAAATACCAAAGAATGTGAGATTTGGAATCTGACTTGACAAAGACTTTCCACACATGCATAACTTTCCATATGTAAGTACTTATTATATACATTATTAGAATGAAGTCAATGGGATGCCTTATGTAGAGGTCCATCAAAGTTAAAGACATACAGTTTTCATCTCAGAGACTGCAGTGTGCTGAAGCTTCTGTGCAGGCAATACGTGTAAATTGTTAAGAAGAAACGGAGGGGGATGTTACACACTTTGGCCACCACTCAGCAAGAGCTGGGATGCACCAGGACTCTTGGTACTGAGAGTGAGAATGTGTTTCTGAACCTACCAGTTAAACAGAAAAGAAGTACCTTACTGAAAATGAACCAAATGATTGCATCGGGTTTACATGGCAAGGGTTTTGCGGCAGGGAGTCTGCAGGGATGGCTTCTGTGAGAAGCTGCTAGAGGCTTCCCCTATGTCTGATAGAATCAATGCCAGCCAGCTCCAAGATGGATGCACTGCTCGCCAAGGCCGAGATGATCAGCAATGGTAGTAGCATTTCTGAGATAAAAAATTTAAGAAGGGGAAAAGTTGCTACACTGCAGCAATTGTAGCCAGAGAGATGGGTGAGAATGTGTGAGAGAAACAACTCTGCAGACACCAAGGTCAGTGAAGATGGAGAAGGAGGAGGTACTCCAGGTGCCGGAGCAGAGATTCCACTTCAGCCTGTGGTGAGGCATGGTGGGTTGACCTTGGCTGAATGCCAGGTGCCCACCAAGCTGCTCTATCACTCCCTTCCTCAGCAGGATGGGGTGGAGGAGGGGAGAAAATAAGATGGAAAAATCTCAGAGGTCAATATAAAGGCAGTATAATAAAGCAAAAGTAAAGGCCATGAGAAGAAGCAAAGGAAAATAAAGGATTTTTCTCTACTTCCCATCAGTAGACAATGTCCAGCCACTGCCAGGAAGCAGGGATTCAGTGGTTGCACCGGAAGGTAAATGCCATAATAACGAATGCCCCTCCTCCCTCCCCCCTTTCTCTTAGCTTTTATTACTAAGCCATATGGTATGGAATATCCCTTTGGTCAGTTTGAGTCAACTGTCCTGGCTATGTCCCCTCCTAAGATCTTGCCCACTTCCATCCTGCTGATGAGGAGGGAATATTGGAAACAGAGCCTTGATGCCGTGCAAGTAGTGCTCAGCAGTAGCCAAAAAGCTATTGTGTTATCAGCACCCTTCTAGCTACCAATACAAAGCACAGCACTATGAGGGCTGCTATGGGAACAACTAACTCAGCCAGACCCGATAGACAAATTCAAGAAGTATCATTTGGTGTCAAACGATTCTAATATTGAAAAAAATAAACAGATTGAGGGAATAAAAAACCCAACAAACCCACAAAAAAACTCCCAAACAGAATAAACGTTCTTTGTGATAAGAACCACGGTAAAATAGTACTTGAAAGGGTTTTTTTTAAAGTCACTTTAATGAAACTAGATCAGGAGGATGAGGCATGAAAATCATTCTGTATGTAAACAGTTATTCTCTATTGTTGATACGGATCACTAGGAATGTCAGAAGTCAGACTGAAAAATGAGTAAACCTAATCTCAGAAGCAAATGCAAACTGACATGTAGACCTCTGGCATGAGGTCAAGAGAACTATCATTCGTTGTCTTCAGACTAAAGGAAATCCCTTTTTGCCACTGTATAACAAGTCAGACTGCTGCTCAGTGTCCCTGTGCTGAGACGAACTAATCATGTAGGTATAGGTGAAGTGGCAATAAAATAATAAAGAACATATACCCATCAAATGAAACAAAAGCCCTTAGGCAACAGTCATTCAAAATGTCTGTTAAAAGATACTTGTACTTGGAACTGAAATGCCACCTCTGAAGAATTAAGATTTTGTCTTTTCAAACTTTTACAGGTAGTAGAAGCAATGCCCACATAGGCTCAGGTTTGCTGACAAACACTTTTGAGAGTTAAGGTCATTTTCTATTCCTATAAAGGCCTACTTTCTGACATAATACCAAACACAAGATATAGCAGTGGATACATGTATACACATACATGTGTGCAAAAGAATCTAGTTTTAGTAACATCCACAAGTCAAATGAGGAGGAATCTTGGTACTCTCTGTTAAAACAATTACTCAGAAGGGAATAGCTGGTGCTCATTAAATGCATTGGCCTGACTGTGCTGGAAAAGTGTAAACAAAGGCAAGAGTGCTGCAAGCTTTCCACACTTGCCCCAAAGTACCCTTGAACTGGAAGTATTTCAGTATTCTTCCTTGGTCTGTCTTCTGAGATTGCTAGTTAGGACACCAGTTTGTGCCTACTTGGCAGTGCTTTCATGGGACTTGGACAACTCCCTGGCAGGCTGGGAGCTGAGGTGGAAAAAATTTATTTAATAAGGATAGAGAGATAAGCTGAATGGAATGAGAGTCCTTCCTTTTAAATGTGAGAAGCTCAGCTAGTGTTGATCCACATTGTTATCTACAATAATCATCTGTCATGGCTGTTACTACCCTACAGCTAATTACCGAGGCTTACAATTCTATTTTTTTTTTTTCAGGTTCTAGATTACAAACACTGATTTTCAGGTTGGGTTTTTTTTTTTTCTATGCCAAACAGTGAAAAATATAGTTGAAAAACAATGTGAAGAACACCCTTTTTATCTCACTGTTTACTTCTCACCTCTAAACCTAATCTTTTTCCTGAAAGAGGACAGAAAGATGATTTTTGCTGAAATTGAATTCAGTGGCTCCTTCATTGTGCAATTTAATTACTATTCACATGATTTAATAGAGACAGGACTCATAAAACTGATTTATTCTACTATTATTCTGTTGTGATTATGGAAGGTGTGGGTATATTCCTGAAGTCTGAAAATTTAAGATAGGTTTGGATATCAACTCCTTTACTGAGCATGACACATAAAGAGAGTTTTTTGTTTCAGTAGTGAAATACTGTTCCTTGATAATATTTCCTACCTTGGTGTTTTAACCAGCCTGTGATATGTTGCCATAATAATTTTATTACTGGCCTATTATTTACTGCACAGTATTCATGAAGTTAAAGCCACTACAAGACCTGCACATTTCAGTCTTAACTCTTGAGGAAAACATGATGCACACAAATTAATAAAAATATAGGGGTACTATGCCAACAAGTTGATGGTCTAAGTCAAGCTGCTGGTGCACAAGTTTCCACATTAACTAGCACCACCAGTAACAATAACGCTGTTGCAAACCCTAGCTGAGATGTCAAAGATTTAATCAAGGTGGGGGAAGTTACCTTGAGACTAGAATAAGATACAATGTTCAAGGAATTAGAGGGGGGAAGTTTCCATTAGTGTTGCTATCCTGCAAATAAAGACAGGGCTGGAGTCTGAAGGACTGTCTGATCGGCACCTTTCCTGCTCTTTCCTTGAGTTCAGAATCGAGCTTAATTATTTTTAAATTACACATGTGGCTAAGATTTCCTTGCAGAATGTTTTACCTAGAGTATTTTGCAAACCAAAGTGTGACAAGAGAAGTCAAGCTACCTTGTTCTGATAGAAATCAAGTGTAGTAGTGAATAAAATGTGAAATTGAAAGTTACAAAAACGGAGCCAGAGTCTTCCACAACCAAAAATAAACAAGAAATTAGTAATTTCTAGGATTACTATTGTTAGAAGAAGCCCAAAAAGGAGACAAGAAGTATAAAAATGTGTAAGTGTTAGGCATAAACTTTATCAGGTAAAAAAAGAAAAACATACACAAGTTAGCAGAAGATTTAGAATAGTATACCTAGGTTAATCCAGTAGCATGTTCCAGAGATATCTAGTTTGCTAGTCAAACAATCTTACTATTACAGGAATTGATGGTGTATATGGACAAGATCACCTGAAATAGTAACCGACAAAAAAAGAATAAAAATCTTACTTGAAAAATGGAGACAAACAGGATTTGTTCAGGAACTTTCCCATTGTATTTCAAAGGTACCATCCTCATTAGAGATATGGTGATGCTTGAAGTCTTCCTAGCAACTGCACAGCATGACCTGTAAAACTTCCAAATCAGTTTTATCACTGAAATACAAGATTGATTCAGAATTAATCACTTATAATTACAGAAAGTACAAAAAGTAAGGTCAGATGTAGGTCTGCTAGTTCTTGCTTATGCAATAGACCATTCAGGTAGGCCAGATTAGCCTGCCTAGTCTGAAGCTGTTTCAGTTCAAAGCTGTGATGGATGGGGACAGATTATGGATCAGTTTATGGTCCATCTGTGCTTATTAATGATAAAGATATAGTAAGTAAATTACTCATGCTGTGAAAATGATCTTAGTAATGGTAATTGCCCTAAACTAAATGAAGGAATACAATTATAATTCTGAGAACAACTGATTTTCAGTTTCCTGGTCATACATGCACACTATTTCAGAAAGCAAAAATGAAAATTGTTCAGAAAAATAAAAATATTTTTGTCTTCCTGGCAAGAAAAATGAATGTAGAACAAATAATTTTGTGACATCCTCAATATTTCACTGCTTTTTCTGTATTAATATTATATGTAATTGCCCTCAGAACATTTTATTTCTGAAATGCTGAATCTCAAATGTTCTTGAATTTTTTAAATGTCAAAACTATTACCCAATTCACCACAAACTTTTGTTTAGGAAGAGAAGGACCTCAAGTCTCGAAGGGTAAATGTCCCATGCTTAATAGTTCCTGTAGTTACATCCTTCCACTCAGGGAGACTTTAGAGGGTCTCTCTGATGTGTTTCATTAGGTTTTATCATAGGGCAGGTGTCTGTAACTACCACAGAACATTCTACAATAGCTGGGCTTTTGAACGCCCCCTTGTACTGTTAAATAGTTGCAACTTGCAATTTAAATATGTTCTGTAAAGCTATTGTTCTTTCATCTGCATGTCCTCATCAAGAGACCCTTGCATTTCTGCACCACACATAAAAGGATGCAGAAACCTTATGAAGAGTGACACCAAAAAATCCTGAGCTCAAATACACTTGCTTTCTGAGCTATTATAAAAAGATAACTTGAAGTGAGATAAAAGAATACAGAGAGAGATCTACTGGATGACAGTGAATGACTTCACCTCTCAGGTGCTGCTTTTCCTAATAGCAAAAAGATTGTTTTATAAAAGAAAATAACTTATGACTGATAAATTGAGATACTACTCATTCTTCACTATTCCTTTTAGAATTTCAGAAACCTTCATTATGATCAGGAAAGTTACACTAGGCACAGTTAAAAATACATGGAGAGATACAGAGGATACTCATAGAGTTTAACTTCAGCCTAATGAGCTTAATTGTATGGAAAAATCAGTAATCACAGGCTAGCAAAGCTACACTCTCTTTCTCTCTCAAAGGATGACAGAACACTCAGCAGATCCCACTTATACAGTCAGTGGGTTTTACATGCCAATTTTCCAAGGTGAAGAGCTTCACACTAAAGTCGGCGAGATTGCACACAGGTTCAGAGGCATGTATGTATTGGTCAGCATCCAAGACAAAGGTAAGGCTTAGAGGCAAATGCCAACCAGCAGTAGGGTTTATCTCTGCTTACAACTGGCAATACCTGATTGAAGAATTCTAGCAGTAGAGATATGCTTTGCTCAGAAAATAAGTACATATTCTCCTGGCAAGAGTATTTTTGAGAAAGGAACTTATATCATTATTAGAATCATTTATTGGAAAACATTCTAAATTATGAGAAAATGGGACAATAACTGAATGTAATTAATAATACAGGGGAATGAGAAGCTTAAAGTGCTATATGAAGCCACACTGGCTAGTTACATGCACAGTTTGACTGTACTGAGATACAAATAAATAAAAAGAGTGACACTTTTGCTGAAGTTAGGACTTTCAAACACTCCTTAAGGCAGATGACTTCCAGTAAACCTAGGACAGTTCAACATCCTCAAACACCTTTAAAAATTCTAGATTAAACAAACTAGTAAACATAATTTGAATAAGAAAATCCAATACTGCTATTCTTTTCCATATTCCACTCTCAGCATCTCATCTTTAAAGCACCTGCTTTAGAATTGTGCAGAAAGGAACTGCTGTCACTAGGAAGCTGATCTCTGTTAGGGGTATGTATAGTGGAACTGTGAATAGAGTCAGAATAAGAAGGGAAAACAGTAGTCTACAACAGAGATACCTGGGTCCTGATTGTAAACCAAGGAAGCCACCTTTGTTGCATTCATCAGTTAACATACGAGGGTTATTGATTTACATTCACTTTAGCATTCTTTTTAGCCCTAGCTTGCAATGACGAAGAGTTACTGTTTCAAAGAAAACTCAGTCCTGTTTTTCTTCGTGTGTGAGTGCAAAATGTCACATGCAAATAGATAAGTTACTTATTAATCACCCAGATGGGCTTTAGTACATGTATATATTTTATCACTAGTGCCAGCAGATGACAGTGCTCAAAACTTACACTGGGCTATGCTCTGGGGTTTTGCCCTTATCTCAGATGACTCAAATATATTTTTGAGTATGCTATGGGTTTTGTCTAAGAGAAGTATTTTGCAGCAACATTCAAGCTTACCTTTTTTTTTTTTCTACATGTAAATATAAACTCACTCTGTGCTATTATATTCTAGTCAAACAACATGCAGACTGTTAGCTGAGCCTGAGCCTAACACAACATAACTAGCTTCATAACAGGCTCTGATAGCTCACGACCAACACCAAGACAGCAAGAACTGTACAAGTGCAAGATTACAGCTGGATCCTATCCTACCCACACAGAACTCACACAGACAAAGGCTGTATCCACCTACTAAACACGATGTTGGCAAAGACTGAGAGACTCTGGCTGTGATTGAATGATTTAACCAACTCATCTTTAAGGTAGCTGGTACCAGATCAAAAATGCTGCAGCTGCATGACAGAAAACACTTCTCTCTCGGTGTCCACTATGTGAGTATAAACCCACTTTGTCATCTCATATTTGTTCAAAACATTTGGGGACACACTGGCAGGCTTTTTGTTGGATCACAAGACCTCTGCCTTCCCATAGCAAGCATAAATCTGATATAAAATTGTAAAACTGGCATACGCTGCATTTTGTGTCATTTGACTAATCTGACAAAACAGTTATGAGCTCATTCCTGTGCTGATTTAAATTTCTAATGCTGGGCAATCCAACAGTGCATCATTCAGTATTAAAGTCTGTCAAGCCTTGTCTCACCCTTAGAATGAGATTTGCAAAGGGGGTCAGTGTTCTCTTAGTTCTCCAATAGGCAAAGTCAGTAGAAATTTTACTGCTAAAATCAGGGCAAATAACTTTTACAAATCCTGAGCTTTTGCCTCTTAATATATTGGCTTCAAACCCCACTGTTACCTCTAGTGAAGTTCATTACATGCAAAATTAAGTACTCTATAAAAGGCTGCATTGTGTACAGCAGGCATCAAATATGAATATAGCCAAAAGGTAAACTGACAGAAAAATGCACTTGTTTTTCCAAATAAACTACTGTTTAGTCCTTAGTTTCTACAATTAATGTAATAAAGTAAGCCTACACAGCAGGTAATATGGTTGACCACTGGCAGAAGAACTCACTATGCTGGTTTAGAGATGTGGGTTCCCCAGATACTACACAGAGGGAGCTAGGCCCCTCAAAATTACATCCACAACAAGCGTGGGTAGGTAGAGAGATCTAAACTGAAGAGAAGGAAACTCAGGAGAAAGGGTATGTCTTAAACCCAGCTCATCTCTGGGGCTTGCTTCCTTTATTACAAGGACTCTCTACATGACTGTGCATCTTCTCCTGGAGGCTAGTACTGAAGCCTAAACAAGTGATCTTTTATTCTAACAAGGTGGTGGCAATGGAGCTTTAACCATTGTTCCAGGGCATGCAACAGCTCACTAGCTAGCACACAAAGTCAGGGAGTGCTAAATTCAAACTCTTCCACTGCCTGAGAATACTCAGATCTCACATCTAAAGACAATAATGCACAGGCTATCCTGGCGTGAATGAGATGCTTTCAAATAATTTTGATTCAGTCAGGAAGAACATGCAAATATTCCCTGGTAGAGTGGGCAGGGCTGGGCAGGGGGTGTATGAGCACAGACCAAGCACCTCTGTCTGCATAAAGGCTTCTGTGAGTAGGAAAGTCTCAAGTTATACTACTTGCTGCATTTACACTTTCTGGTTTTGTCTATTGTCTATTCTGTACTAAATAGCCTCTGAAAAGAATCACCAATTGCACAGATGTTTTTAAATGTACTCTGACTCATTTTTTGTTCTATGGTCTCAGTTTAATAAGTCTGTCATCACAGTTTGTTAAGTGTTCATTCTATTTCTGTAGTTTCATTTTCTTTATTCACATTCTTTTTCACATATGTATAGTAATCTCTTGACACACACATTGGCTGTTAATCTATAAATATTTGCTCTGGGAAAAAAATGATAAAGAATTTCTATTTCATAAGCTGCGGTTGGTTTGTTCTTGTTTTTGTTTTCTTTAAGCATGTATAGGAATCTGTTTCACAGTTTTTCAAAATCCTATTTGCTTTTCAATATAATGTCATGGGTTTGACTGTATCTCACAACATCAAAGCCTACAAAGCAGGGTACAGAGCAAAAGGATTTGACTTCTTGGAGTGCTTCCCAGAAGACAAAATAAAATTCTCATTTCCAGTTTCTGCTCTTCTAAATTTCTTACCTGCCATCATTAAATAAGTCAGTGTCAGGAAATAAATGAGATCCAAACTCATTTGTCTGGAGATACTGAATTTGAAAAGAAAAAAAAAGTAAGCAAGACAGAATATGTCTTTTGGACAGTATTCTAAATGTATATAGCAGTATTTGATAAATTAAAATAGAGATAAGAAGGCATATACATCAGCTACACTAACTGGACAACCTCTTTAGAGGTTTATAGTACCTTTACAGTGGGCCTACATCAGCATTTTAGTTACATTTAGGAGTGCATCGTGAAGTGTGCACCCTGACAGGTCTTCACTTTCTGTGCTTTGATTTGCATCATGGGCCTGCCTCTGAGCATGTGAATTCAATTCCTGTTAGAGGAAGTCAAGCTATGAAATATACTTAAGAACATATATCCTTGTGTGCTCCAGTTGCTAATGGGCATTCAGTCAGTGGGACCAAAAACTAGAGCAGGTGTGAAGTGAAACCCTAACAAAACAAAATTCAAAGCAAAACAGACAACGTGGATCGTAGGACAAGACCACTAACTTTTTTTAACATCCCTATTTTTCTGCAGTACTTTGTAGAGTGACATAGCTTTATGAATGTCTGAATCTCCTCTGGGAGAGCCCTTCTTTCTCCTCTGAAGTAATAGGGATGAGTCAGCTTAGGCAGCTAACTCAAATACAAAAGATTTGGGGAGGTAAGCTATCTCCTACAATTCTCAGGTTCACTCAACATACATCAGGTTTTACAGCACTAGACAGGAAAGTGTTATTTAGATACAAGACCTGACAAAAAAAAGTCCTCTCAAAATAGGTGACTCCACACTATTTCACTCATGAACAAACAATTTAATTATTCATTTCAAGATAGATGGATGTTTTACTTCTCATTAGACTGCATACATGTGTCTGGCAGAATACACTGCAAGGAAAGCACCTGCTAGAGGGAGTCCTGAAGACTTTTTTTTTTTTTAAAGGCAAGCTAATTTTATAACCAGCAGTAGGAATTTAGTCTGTTAGTTAATTGATGTTAATATTGTCAAATCATATACTTTGAGAAATAATTTATTTTCACAGGGGCCAGAACACTCCAATGGGGACTGCAGCATGCCTCACAGGCTTGGTGTTACTCTTTATATTGGAGCACAGGTTGGGGACTGGCTTATCTTTTTCCACAGCTGTTTTCTAAAGTCAGAGATAGATAGGATGACGAAGCTGATTGAGAAAAAGTGTGAAAAAGCTAAGATTAAAAACAACGTAATTTTTATTCACCTCTCAATCAACATTCCATTTCCTAGACCATTACCTGATAGTTTCTGAGTTCTTATACAGACAAATTACTATCAGTTTGTAACATTTTACATAATTTTTCAGTTGCAACAGGGCAGCCAAGTACTTTTTTAACTGTAGAGTATACTATGGTTTTCTTTAAAGACTCAGTTGGCTTCGCAGCATACGAGCCATCTAAAACTACATCAGTGAAAAGAGTTCATTGTGATGTGTTTCATTCTATCTGTAAAGGAGCCTTTAAAAGCTCTCATCTCTACCCCTATACCATCCATGAACAAAATGAGACATTGGCATCAGGCAAAAAGCCAAGTATTAAGTTGAAATGTTAGAGAAAAAAAATTAATTGATTTATGCATGGATTTCTCAAGGAGATGGCTACTGCTTGATGAAGCAAAAAATCTTGTCATGAAGAAAAAAAAACCTGAAAGCCATTGGAGTCCAGATAGAATGTGATGGCATCAAAAGTCTGAAAAAAAAAATCTTTTTAGCCTTGTTTCTATCATAGAATAGAATAGACAAGTGTATTTCTATTAAGGATGGAAAGAAATAGTTCGCCACTATCATGAATTTGCCAATTATAAAACAACTCTTGTTGGTAAATATAAATGCTTTGTGTTTGATGTTGTTCACATTCCACTCTTCTTGCTATGGCAGGCAGCAATCTACTTCTCTCCTATGGATTGCCATTGGGAACTTTACCTTTCATACAGCAGGAACAAGTGAGGAAATTATTATTCCTCATCAGCCAGCTAACGCAATTTAGAATTTAGAAGGTAAGGGGAGGAATTCCTGCAGTCCTTTCAGAAAGATCCCGTAGTTGTTGAAACATTTAAAGAAGTATTACCAAATTTCCAGCCAGCTTGCATAGACTGTGAAAAGAACACAGACCAATGTTAAAAGGGATGTCTTTCTACCTGGGAAGGACATAAAGGAAGGCTTGATATGATGGTTTAAAGAGAGTCACAAGTAGCCATCATCTCACATTAAAATAGTACTTCGAAGTGTCTTAACTCATTCTATGCTTTCCTGTTGACCATATCACTATTTTGAGAGTTTCTTATTTTTGTTAAAGATGTTGATGGCAAACAATTCAAATCCCTGAGGTAATGGGACTACCCTTTTTGCTGACTCTTCCATGCATTACAAGAAAATGCTCAAAGGGTTAAGCTGAGAATGTGTGGATCATCAGTGACATCCAGTGGCTATTTAAGGTGATCACAGGTGTGCGATGCCAATCCAGACTCCCACTGTAGTGGAGTCATATGAACTGACGTTAAATAACTGCCTAGATCTCTTGTCCGGACTGATCCATTATTCTGTGAAAAACTATAATTATGAATTTATTTTGCAATATTCTTATATTTAACTGCATATATCTCTTCTGTGGAGCCCACTTCTTCCAAGTATACCTCATCCATAACTTCACCTCAAGTAGAAAATGGAATTGCCCAGGAGACATCCCTCATGTCAAGAGCATATAACCAAGCAAAAAGGGTAATCTCGTGAGGAAGGAGGGGAGGGAAGGAAAGAAAAGAAAAAAAAGTTTTAGAACCATTTCTAGGACCGCACCATCCTAAATCGCACTGTCTAAACTACATGGTGAACTGCAACACCAGCACTGAAACAGAAAGCATGGTTGCTTTCTATTTTGTTACTTCATGAGCTTTTATTCAGCCCATGTCTTAAATCTCTTCTATTTATAATCAATGAGACACCTTCCAGGTTTAAACCTAAAATGAACACCAAAATGATCTATCTAATCAACTGCCTACCACAATATGACCCATTTTTTGTTCTGTCTAAAATAAAAACCAGCTTCTTTTAAATAAGTTTCTGCCTTTCCCAATTTCTGTTTCTGTCTCATTTTACACATACTGGGCTGGGCTCATATCTGCATGTTCCAGGTAGTCCTCAAATAATTTGAGGTTGTCAGTTATAATCATGGCTGTGTTGTCCTTGATAACTTCTCAAGCTCTGCTAGAACATTAAAACATTATTCTAGCTATTCAGATTAGCTCCCATTTTCCGCTTGTACTGTATGAGCCATGTGAATAGGGTGCAGGTTTCTTCCTCTCCTTGGTGGCCTGTGTGTGTACAGAGATTTATGTCTATTAGAGGCTTCAGCTAAGGAATATTTAACACTCAATATCCTGCCAAGCCACCACCAAATAGGTACATTGCGTTGTATGCACCAAGTATAACAGAAAACTTGTCTAGCTCATATAACCACTGAACTGAAACCATGTTTTCCTGCCTTCTCAGTCATTCAACAGAAAAAAAAAAAAAAAAAAAAGGAAAAGCAGCCCAAACAAACCCACATCTTAGTACTATAAATAACTAGGCAAATCTCTACATAATCATCACTAACATTTATACAAAGCAATTCAATGCTCAGCAGTACAAATAGTGCAGAAATTTGGGTTATGACACACAAAATACTCTCCGAAGCATACTAATTATTTAAATCTAATCCACGTTTAGTTATCAAACGCCATATACCTCAAAACATAAACACTTTATCCAACTAGGATCTGTTCAAAGGCCTGTTGTTGCTCAGGGCCTCATTCGAAGTTGTTCTTCTTTTGGGTCACGTGGTAGAGTGGGCTTACAATCTGACTGTAGTCTGGGATGTGCATCCTCCAGAACCCCACAGCGCCCAAGAAATACTGGGTGTCCTGTTTACTGGTTGGTGGGGACATCGCTGCTATTTTGTTGATCACATCCATTGGGATGTGACGACGCCCATCCTGCCACTTTATTCCCAAGAATTGAATCTCCCGTGCCGGTCCCTTAACCTTACTTTGCTTTATGGCAAAACCGGCCCTCAGGAGGATCT
>JAVSBS010014605.1:0-13725 GCA_033124195.1 Coracias cyanogaster | reverse complement strand
TAGGAATTCTTTAGAAAATGCTAGATGAGAAAATGAATACCTTGTTGCTAAGTTACCTTTGTTTCATTTAGTGCCATAATTATTTGTTACTTAAAGAAAAAGCACTGACATTTCCCCCTTAGTCCCTACCATATGGAAGACAGGCTTTTAAGATTCTCTTATGAGAGGTGCATGTTTATAATATATACCTTTATGTTCTCCAAGTGCAAGAATTAACATGCTGGGGGATAATCAAGACATTTGAGGCTTCAAAAACTTCTGCTGTGCCATTTCAAAATAATCCTAATATCCCTGACAGTTTATTTGTAGAAGCAAATACAATTACTATCTATTTCATTATACATTTCCCTACTTTTTAATCAATCTGGAACTGTGCAGGATAAAATTATCTGCCATGCACTTTAATCACTATGTAGAACTGTTGTTCCCTTCTGGAGGGTTAACAAAACAGATGGCATGAGTAAATGGGATCATATTTCAGTTTTTAATCAGATTCAGCACCAGAGGTCTTATTTGGGTCCATATGATTGTTGATATATTTACCTTAAAACACAATAAGGAAATAGCATAAATTATAAGCAAAGGCAGAAGCAACTGCCATCCTAATCTGTGCAGTTGAAGCTCTGTGGAAATGCTTTCCTGAATTTTGTAGGAAGCCATTCTTACCTAAAGACTTCAATGTATTTTACAAACTTTGAACAGCACAAAGGTGCTGGGGGGGGATAGAAATATTAATCTTTTATTCATTAAATGGAGAGGTTAAATGGAACAAGTACAGAGCATTTAAGTGACTCAACCAATGTCATAAACTAAGTCAGCAGAAGAGTAGGGACAGCACCTGGATCCAGTATTGGATTCAGAGTCTTAATAATGTATTTTAGACAAAATGTGATTACAAGATACGAAACCTTTACCATTCTCTCTTTCTCTTCCATTGTCAGTCACAATCTGGTGTTAGAAAAATGTGGGTACAAAAGCACACAAGCAAGAGAGTGTTTTGCACGTGGCAACAGTGCAGTGGCAGCAAGGACTGGGTGAGCACTGTGATAGCGTCCTGTGGCTGTCAGAACAAAGTGATGATGTACCTCTTCAGTGCTTATACACAGTAATAATGGATGTCAAAGAGAACATTTCAGCCCTTCATTTCTGTGTTACCTTTTGACTCACATCAATGAATTTTGCAAGCAAAACTTTTTTTTTTTTTTTTTTAAATATAGATTCATAAAAGCTATGCTTGGAGATAGATGCACTGAGTCTGTAGTACCAATATGGTGTGAACTCATCCATGACTGAAGCGAGCATTGTGTGTTTTGTAACCCAGAAAGATTTGTCCACTAATTTTATTTTTAAAAACTTCTATGTAAAAAAAACAAAAAAAAACCAAAAAAAAATTGGGTTCAGAGCAGCTCTGAAGTTTCTTCTCTAGTGGCAAAGGGACAATAGTTCTTCCTTCATTCAAATTCTTGACTGCATAGTACAAAAGTTAGCTACCTGAACAATGAGCAAACAAGACACTGGGATAAACACATGAAAGAAGGTAACCTGTTTAGTTGATTCAATCAAGTAAACATTCTTCCCTTTAAAGCTCTTCCTGATACAGCAAAGCGGTTACCTTATTTCTTGCTTATGTCTCTCTTTAAACAGCAACTGTTTCATTGTTATCTGACAGTACATATAGGTTCAGTGTTTGACAACAGTCAGAAAGAAGGAGAAACAGCCTTGAAAAATAAACAGTTTTAGTACATAAAAAAACACCAAGAGATGAAAACAAACTAAAAATACTGCATTTATTTAATAATTTACCTTACAAGGTTACTGTATCAAAGCAGAAGTCCTGGTTTTATTTTGGTATCATTTCACCTTGCCTTCACAGACTCCCATGCTGCATTTTTACATTTTCTACCTATTTAAGGACCCACTGAGGAACATGTTCACACAGTCTTACTCATTTATCATTGTCACTTGTAATTACAATTTTCTTGCTTGTGCATATTCCCGCTCTACTCCTCTTTCTTTCCTCCTAGGAGGAGTGTGGCACTCTTTATTCCAGGCACCCTTGGCTGTACCATCTGCAGGAAGATCAAAGACAGGGTCATATCCATCTAATAACAAGAGAGGAAACAATACTGTAGGTGAACACTCTATTAGCCTCCTTCTTCATTTTATTCAGGTCAGTGCTCAGGGACTTTCAGATGTCTTTGAACAAATGGATGTGAAAATGAAAGACAAGTTATAAAGAAATAAGTTTCTTTTCTTACGCAAGTTAGGCTGATAGGTTGAAGCACTCTACTGTTATAATAGTCTTTTCCCTGGGCAGCTCAGGAAGTATCTTTTCTGAACAATCCTCACCCTTCAAAATAAAGCATAAAAATCTGCTTCCATCTTGAGACTTGCAGCTATTAAAAAATGTCCAGAGGCAAAAAAAATTTAAGACTTGTGTAGGATACTGAGGACATTTATTATTGACAGGAAATCAGTCTTCCACGATAGCTGAACTATGAGATCTCTGAAGAGAGAGGACTAATTTCTCCACTGGTGTAAGCAGGTAAAGCTATACTGACTCTAATGGTGCTGCATTAGTTCATACCAGCAGTGAATCTGAACTAAAATATTTAATTTATTTTGGATGCCTGGAACTGAAAGTTTGGGTCACTGCACTGCAAAAGCACCCTGAGAATAGGAATGCAGTGGAGAGGAATATCTTGCTGGCTCTTGGGCCCTCTCTTCTGCACCAAAAATCTACATAAAAACAACACCGCAGGAAGAACAGTGGCCATTTAGTTTCCGTTTAGGAGACTTTTAAATTTCTATCTGTACAAGCTCCTTCCATGAATTTTTGGTTCAGCTGACAGACTTGAAGACCTAAGTAAATGTTGTGATCACAGAATAACAGAATAGTAGGGGTTGGAAAGGACCTCTGGAGATCATCTTAGATCTGGAGATTCACTTAGATCAGGCTGCCCCGAATTCCATCCAGGCGAGTTTTGAGAGTCTCGAGAGAAGACAACTCCACAACCTCTCCAGGCAGACTGTTCCAAGGCTCTGTCACCCTAACAGTCAAGAATTTTTTCCTTATGTTTAGATGGAACATCCTGTGTTCCACTGTGTGTCCACTGCCCCTTGTCCTATCACTGGGCATCACTGAAAAAAGTGTGGCCAAATCCTCTTGGCACTCGCCCATTAGATCATTTAAAAACATTGAGAAAAATCCCCTCCCAATCATCTTCTCTTCTCCTGGCTAAACAGCCCCAGGGCTTTCAGCCTTTCTTTGTAAGGGAGATATTCCAGTCCCTTAGTCATCCTCATAGCCCTCAGTTGGACTCTCTCCAGTAGTTCCCTTTCTCTCTTGAACTGGAGAGCCCAGAACAGGACACAGTACTCCAGATGTGCCCTTACCAGGGCAGAGTAAAGAGGGAAGAGAACCTCCATCAACCTTCTGGTTATATTCTTCTTAGTGTAACCCAGGATACCATTGGCCTTTTTGGCCACAAGGGCACATTGCTGGCTCATGATGAACTTACTGTCCACCAGGACTCTCAGATCCTCCTCCGTGGAGCTGCTTTCCAGCAGGTCAACCCCTAACCCGTACTGATGCATGGGGCTATTCCTACCCAGCTGCAGGACTCTCTTGCTGAGCTTCATGAGATTCCCCTCCATCCAACTCTCCAGCCTGTCCAGTTCTCACTGAATGGAACAGGCCACTCCTCCCAGTTTTGTATCATCAGCAAACTTGCTCTGGGTACACTCTATCCCTTCATCCAAGTCCATGATATATACGCTGAACAAAACTGGACCCAGCCCTGATGCCAGGGAACACCACTGACCACAGGCCTCCATCTGGACTCTCTGGCACTGATCACAACACTCTGAGTGCTATTCAGCCAGTTCTCAATCTCACAGTCCAGTCATCTAACCCACACTTCCTGAGCTTCCCTATGAGGATGTTGTGGGAGACAGTGTCAAAAGCCTTGCTGAAGTCAAGAGGACATCTACTGCTCTCCCTTCATCTACCCACCTAGTCACAATTGTCTTAGTACATCTGAATTTATCTGGCAACTGAAGCAGCCTCTGTGTGTCTTGTCAAAAAATGATTATATTAACTAAAAACAAGACACTGCATTTCTTGTTGTAATGAAATTTACGTACAATAAAACATTATGGGCAAAAGTTCCAAATGCTTTTCTTAAGGTTTTTTTTTTTTTTCAAAACATAATGTACTCTATGTATTTCAGAGAAAGTTAGTGAAAGCATGGAGAAATATTTTCAAAACATAAGACAGAAAAAACCCCACAAAGATGCATTCTGTCAATATATGTGCATATGAGACATTTTCTAGTGCTGATAATGCTGTCTCAGACACTTTGTCTAATGCTGGTAATATTGAGTGTTGTATTAAAATCCCATAAAGAAGTGTGTCTTCAGCATGTGTAAAGTTTCACAAAATGTCATTGCTATTGACTTCTGCATCCCATAGCTGAGGGCTTGCTCCTTTATTGGATTATTTTTTCCCAGATGGGATTATGTGAAGTCAACTTTTCATCTGTGGAAAAGTCCCAGGCAATTTAATAGAAAATGTATCTGTACTGCAGTATTCTAGAGGATGTTTCAATGTTCTTGGTAACAGCTTATTCTGCACTAAATCCAATAAGTTTTTAAGTGTGGTCTCAAAACCCACAAATGATTAATTTCTCAGTTCAATAGGCCATAAAAATAAATGCCCTACTTCATGAATATGGGTAGTTTATTTGAAGTTGTTGAGAGTACTTTACCACATGGCTAAGTTAATCATAAGTCCAAAATTAGAATCATTGTATGTATACAATCCATAAGATTTTTCTATATGTATTCCTCTAATATAGTAAGACACATAATTCTGTTGCTACATTAACAATGCTTAAGGAAATTAGTTGATATATTCAATGATCTTGTGTTGAAAAGGTATAATAATTCCTGTCTTTGAAGGTTTCTTCGGGTAGTTGTGGTCTATTATATGTTTTTTAAAAACAATTGTGATAGTCATTTCATTGTGGATCAGTAGGATGGTAAGATGCATTGTACTAGATCTGCTTGTCTGAGTAGAACATAGCTAATAAAAATAATATCACATAATTTAGTTTTAATGCCTATCATAATTCATTATGTAATGCTATTAGTTATGAACTATACTTTTCAAAAGAGAAAATAAAATACAGCTTTCAACAAAGCATTGCTCTAATCAAGCATTGTTATACAGCTTCTTGCCACTGTTTAGAGTACCAGATGTCTCATTTTCATACATGCAAATGTTGAGATAGCAATCAGTGCACAGGAATAGCTGTTAGGGTCAATGTTTTTGTGGTTGTTGTAGGTTTTTTTAAAACCTTGTGTTCTTTGAAATAATCCACTGACATCTGGAAAACTACAGCTAAGTACGTGCCAGCACTTCATCAGACTATCATGTGGCTACATTTGCTCAACAGACTTACTTGGAATGGAGCCATAGACAGGAGCATAGTAATCTAGACTATAGCTGCAGCACAAAATAAATAGGTAAAAATAGAATGAGTTAGTTTAATACACAAATAAATTACAAGTTGAGAATAAACAGACCAACAACAAAACAATGTCCCTTGTGACATTCAAATAAGAACAAACTGTCTTTTTCCTCCAGGATGTAAAGGAAGAGAGACTGGGAATATGAGTCTAAGAAATAATGCTGATGCAAAATACTCCTTTCAGAGCGGAGATATTTTGAACTAGATGACAAAAGTCTATTATTTTCTGGGCAGCTCATTAAAATGTATGAAGGTGTTGCCAGTATTAGAAAGATACCATTTACAATAAAGTCAGTAAATTTCAGAGAAGGTCATACGAGAGATCCTACATCAGGTGAAAAATACCTATATGGTGCTATAATGGGACTCAAGAATGTGCTGGCAGAAATTCAGGTTTCTTAGGTCACCTGTCATCATAATAGTGACTGCTGGTTCTAAGAGAAAGACAAATGCATTTCAAGAGACCCCTCTGTGGATGCAGCAATTGTCTTCAGCTGCACAGTGTCAGAGACCTTGTCTTTTCCAAATTGAGTTCAGATCAGTAGTATAGAGGTGCTTTGCCAAGTTCTGTGGACCATGCAATTTGGTGGACAGTGAAATAACACGGTCAGAGACTAACATTTTGTAGACATACATGTTCTGACAATCTGGAACTCAAAAATCTGTATTTATGGTTAACATTGTTGAAGGATTTTGTTGAATTGCTATCGCATTCTGCTGGAAAGGTGCTGTCATTATTAATTGGTCTTTCATTTTGCTATTTTACAGGCAGTTCTTTAAATTGTCACAAATCACAGGCAAATTTTAAATTCTTTGAGACAGGAGCTGTCATTGGCTTTCTATTTGTAAAGTGCCTAACACAGTAGTTTGTCTCTTGGTCCACCCAGAATATCAATTTTAAATAAAATAACCATCACCTATCTCAGCTAACCTTTAACTGAGACAAACATAAATAATACAAGGAGCACAGGCTTGCAGTAATAAGGTAAGAATCAGTACACATTCTCCATATGAACTCTCCTTATGCAGATTTATGATCCAGGAGAAATGTTGATGAAGTTCAGTCTTTGTGTAGGATGAAAAAGCACTTAAGGTCTTGAATGAAATATTTTCTTAGCCTTGAACACACTATTTTCTTAACAGTTAAAAGGAGGACCATATGAGCAAATTTCCCAAGCAGTTTGGTTGTAAAGTAAGCCAAAAACATGTCTGATTGTTCAGCTTTGACAAAATATCCTTTTCTAGAAGAATAATAAAAACAACAGCAATCACAACAATAATAATATTGCACATACAAGCTACTGCAAGGGTCTTAACAAGCACATTCACAGCTCAAGTTGATGTATGAACCACAGTTGAATTACTGTGCCCTGTAGTTTCAACTAAAGACAGACCTTCTAACCTTTGCTTAAAAATACAGGAACTGAAGCAAATAAGCAAACTTTGTAAGACCTTGCTAAATTATCTTAATTATAGTTTTAATCAGTCAAGAGACTTTTCACACAAGCTGAAATATATCAAGTTCCAAGACAGATCATAAAAAGCAGATCTCATTTTCAGGTGACATTCAATCCTCTAACCACTTAACAGATTTCCAGCAGCCTCTGAAGCAATGTAGTCCTGTAAGTCACAGAACAAGACTCAAGAATATGGGTGCTCAGGATGATGGGCTAGTCCAAATGCTGGTTTTAACTTAAAGGAAATCAAGAACTCTTGGTCCTCTTTTAACCTGAATTGAAACCATTTAAAAAGTCTACTTTCAAAAGCAGCTGAAAAGCAATGTTCCTGGTTATTAGCAGGATGGGTACTACTTGAAGTATATTTTATTGTTTTTTTTTTCTTAGAAAATAATCTCTGCTAACAAAACACTGGTAAAAAAGAACAGAAGGGTAATATTGAACTTTGGCTGAAATAAAGGATGCAGTTTCACAAGCCTTTAATTTCTGAAAAAAAAAGCATCCTTATTTTGCTGTACTTTTACTTTTCATCATACTGCACTTGAGCAAACAGCTGATTAAAACAAATTGTTGGATCATTTGTGTCACTGATCATAACGGAATCCTGAAAAGTGAATTTGAGATATTGAATACTGAAGTATCATTAATTAATATCTGTAAAACTTATTATAAAGTTGATGCTGACAGTTCATACTATTATAGAGTTCAGGCAGTCCAGCTCTCAGCCCCTGAAGCAAGCTGAACAATAAAATCTAGCCATAGCAATTTCAGTCTTCTTGGTTGGAGTACAACACACTTCAGCTCTTTTAATTCTATCAATGCTCTTGTGATCTCAGCAAATCTGTACCTCTGAATTGTTTTCACTGTATCTTCTTCACCATCACAAAATCATCACTTTATGCCTCTCCACGAAGTTTTACCTTTCCTCACAACAGAATCTGGCAGATAAAATTTTGAAGAGGCAGCTTGCCATCAGACATGCTGACTCTCCAGTAAGAAAATATCTTCTGATTTGCTGTACAAATCATATATGCTGGAGCCCCATCTGACTCCATAATGTTTCATGTGAGGAATCTTACAGCAAATAACTAAAAGCCAAGAATGATACATAAGCAATTGCCCATTTGAAAAAAAAAGTATCTTCACAGATATTCATCAAGACCACTAAAAGAGAAATTATCTTTCTTTGTACTTGTATATTTGCTCCCAAAACAGCTAAGCTTTGGAGTTGAACTGCATTCTGCCAGTATCAGCTGGTGCATCTTGGACTCAAAAAGGCCAGCAAACATTTTTTATATTCCTCCCCTTATAGGTAAGTAGCTAAAGCATCTCTTCTGACCTCAGCTCATATTGTGAATTAAGGAAAGGCACACTGTCTTGTTATTATGAACAATGGTTCATAGTGATCAGTCCTACCCTTATTAAAGTTAACATGGAGCTTGGCAACTGAGACAACAGAGCAGTTGTCACCAAGCTAACTTCAGTAGCATTATGTTCAAGGTTTTTTTTCTGTGATTTAGGCTAGGAAAAGAATACAAGTGCATCAGTTTTAAGGACAATTGAAGATTATTTAAAATTTTGTGCTGGTCATTTTGATAGAAAAATTACTACTTTCTTAGGGATGCAGACTTACAAATGCAGTAGATGCTCTACCTTGTAACCAATTCTTCATTAAAAAGTCTTTGTTCCACTTGAAAAATTCATTATATTCAATCAACACCATCATCAGGTAATCAAATTCCAACAGCACAACAATATTTTAAAGTTAATTTTTGCGAATCTCTAGTGTTATTCTGGTTTTCAATAACATCAAATGACAGAAGAAACTTTCCCTTCATTTTGTGGATTATTTGCATTCAATATCTAAAAAGACCACACTTTAAAAAAACGAGGAAAGGATGAAGCGTTTGTAACTCTGAGAGACTGCATATAATGAAGCTTCCAGCTGCATACATTTTTAATATCACGGACAACATGGTAATTGACATATGTGATTCTGGGTCACACTTCAAATTTTAGATTATTTCAATCAACTGAAATGTGTTTAAGTACACTACGCAGACACTTTCAGTAATTCAGCTTTTAATGACTGTTTCTCCAGTGCTACCTTTGATGTTAAAATAGTCTAAGAAATCATTTTCCCACATTGTCATTGGGTTGTATTCAGATGTTTCTTAAATATCTTATTTAAGAACTCTCCCTGACCCAAACCACAGCAGAAATGTGAAAAGATTTTACCTACAATAATTTTACGTCTTTTAGTTTGCTAAATTCATTCAGATGATCAGGACCTCAAAACCAGCATTGATTGCCGAATCTAAAATCATATCAAAGGAATAAATCAAGAGGTTACAGCAGAGGTACAAATATAAGATGTAGCAATGAGTTCCTAATAATTAAAGTTTCCAAGATTACATTGTCTAAGACCTTAAAGATATAATAATGTTCCTCTGAACCAAAATTAGTAGCTTGGGAAGTTTCGTTACTCACTGTGCCCATGGTCCACTAGGCCAAAAAGGAGCACATACAATCCAGTTCCAGATGATATTTAATTAACTAAAAGTCAGCAGATGCATACCTAAATGCTTCAGATTTGCCATAGAAATCTCTGAACTCTATACAAATGAAGAAACTTAAAAGAGTATATAATCAGCACAGTTAAAATACTCAGATCAATACTTTCACTTATTATTGTACATTATTTCCAGCTGCAGATAGAATCTGTGATAATCTACCTATTAAAAAAGAAAACAAAAATGCCCAGGATGTGACCTGGTGTTACAGGTGTAGCAGGTGTACAGGTGTAATGGTCTGAAACACTTCAGTATAAATGCTTTACAAAGGGAAAAGGTTTGAACCACTGATGTAATAAACCTAATTTCTTCTTTAAGAAGGAAGAGACAGCCTCATCATAACCTTATGTAACAACTCCAGTTTAATTTTTTTTTAAATTCTCAATATTACGCTTACCTTGGACCCAGGGCATAGTTTTAAAAGCAAACTTTGCTTTTGCTGAAAGAAACAATTTTCAGTAAGATGTCGGCTGGTTTTGTTAATGCTTACAGACAATGCAGACACTAGTAGTAGGGCTTCACTGAAAAATGCAGAGTTGTTATAATTTTAAAGTGATTGCTTCGATACAAGGAACAGGTTTGTACCAGCTCTGGACAATTATTGTGTAGGAAAACTCAGTGTAACCCTCTTACCTCCTTCCTGTAAATGTCATCTCTAACTTTCAGAACCCCTCTCTTTAGAACCACTAAAGCCCAAGATACCCAGAAAGTTATGCTCTATCACATAGAACATAACATAGAAATACATAGAAATGTATTTCTATCACATTTTTAAGAATGTATGATGTTTGGTTTAGAGGACCTTTTTTTTCTTAACACGTATTTTTAATAGAATCTGCCAGGGATCATTTTACTGACTCTTCCCTAAAGATTTTGTTTGGTTGTGGACTGAGATGCAGGACCTTCTTCTGATTCAGGCTACATTTTAATTAATCACGATGAGTAGAAGAGATATAGACAACAAAGACTTCATTTGAGAAGTGTGTTTTCTCATTGCATTTTGGTTTGTTTGTTTTCAGATCTTTTTTCCAAAGAATATTTAACGGTATGTAAGTGTGCAAGCTCAACTAACCACCACATCATTCCTACTATGGACAAAGAGCCCCCATGAACCTTCCCCTCAGGCAGAAAGATAACCCTTTTTTTTACATATAGGCTTTGTAATATGCCCTGTAGGTCAACTGAACAATTCACAGGCTGAACCTAAAGTTGTCCAAGAATAACTGCAGTGTCATTCAACAACCTGACAGAAATTCAGTGTGAGAAGATGTCACATTTTCACTCCTCAGAATGGAAGTCCTACAATAGAAATAACCAATCTAGTTATTCTCCAGCAAGTTGCATCTGAAAAATACAGAAAACTTGTACAAAATGTAATGAGGTCTCCATATGTTAGCACTGGTAGTGTCAGTATTCCCTTCCCTCTACTACTGTTATCATCAGTATACTTACATCCATAATTCTCTGTTGCAAGCAATGGTTCATTACTATAAAAACACTGTGATACTGTCATGATCATAGTCCTTTCCATAATACTTGTAGAAAATGAAAGATGACAATTTTTGCAGAAATAGTCAGAAGAAAGAATGGAAGGCAAATACAAGAAGCATTTGTAAAGTCTGAAGGGATATATAGGACCTCTTTCCTGGAGGCTGGACAACTTAGAAGCAGTTCTACTTCCTTAAGATCTGTGATTACCTGGCTGCTGGTTCCTGACACCTCCGTAAGTGTAGGAATGGCTTATCAGTTCCAGACCCATATACATACTGAGGGTGCAGAACAAATCTGGGTGTCTATGACTTCAGCTTGCATTTGTCACGGATGGAGATGGCAAGAACAAATTAGTATTAAAGTTACTGAAAGCAATTCAAGAGAGAGAGACAGAGAATTCAGAAGAGCTTGATCCATGACATTTACTTGGATTTATCTCACCGAAGTAATGTGCACTACTGATTTTCAAGGCACTGATATGAGAAGAGGAGCTTTAAGAAGCTAGAGGGTAAGTAGGACACACAACATCCTGTACATGCTGAATTTGTATAACTTCTCCAGTCAGCGGGCAAGCTATTATAACTTTATTGTTTCAGGATATAAGCCTATTATACTCTGCAAATGAATACAGTGACATTTTGCTGTATTGGTTGAAAAGATTAACAGTTCACAAAGCAAACTGCCGAGTGAGGCAAATTAAATACATTAAAATGTGCAAGCTTAAAATTCTATACTCCCTGCGCTATAAACTTACATACAATACAGTTTAAAGGGTCTCAGTGGCTCAGTTAATAATGCGCTGGCCTGTCAGCTTTCTGGATGCAATTTAAGTCTGCTAGGTTGCAGTAAGCCATGACAGGGTGTGTTTTTCTCAGCCATTAATGAATGCTGTAGGTAAATTGTGCAGTAAGAAGGTGGCCCTGAGGTATATTAGTGTCACAGTAAATGTGCTAGGATTATTTTATATGTTATTATTAAAAGGAAAAAAAAAGGTATTTTGGATAAATCTCAAACAGCTTAGACGTTTATTGTGAAGAAGGACTAGAATACTGAGACACACTCTCAGTCTAAACCTGTGAGAGCTTTAGCAGAGCCTCTTCTCATGTGACTTGTCATTCTTAAATGTTTTCTCTAGTGACGCTCATCTGACCGAAGAACTTGGCTTAAGCACCATCAGGAAATTGCAAGAAACTAAGCATTAAAAAGACCACAAATCCTTGAGTCCCAAGGATTTAATGTGAAGAGTCCTCCAGCAGCTAGAAGAAATAGTCTCCAGCACAGGAAACACAAGTATTTCAAAACAAAGGGCTTGATTTCAGCTAATATTAATTAGCATTAATATGGACAGAATTGTCATACTTCCTGGGGCAAAAGCTATCCTGCCTCTTAAATATCCACAAAAAGCCATGGCCCGTTTGACTGAATTATTTAGTAAAACAATGTGGTATTGATGGGTCTGATTAAAAAGATAATACAACAAATCCAAGGAGGTATATAGAAAAAATTTATTTCCCCAGAACTCTTTTAGACCAATCTATTAATTCTACATGTTCTGAAATGTGTAATATTAACAATTAGAGATATGGGCAGATCCTATCAAATTGGTTTAAAAGAATCAGTGCTAGAAAATTATGGGCACAAATGTTTACATTCATCAATTCCTACCTACATGTTCTCATCCCAGCTGTAGGTCTAGGCCACAGCTCAAATCAGGGCTGTTAGCAAGAGCAAGAAGATGATAAAGCCATGAGAAGAAGTTGATTTACAGAGCTAACTTCACATCCTCATGGAAGTCCAGGTTTGGTTCCATTCCAGAACGAGCTGGAGGATTCAGTTGCAACATTTTTAGCCACACCTGATGTTTACATATTTCCATAAATATTACTTAATATCTCTTTGAGTATGTGGATAGGTCTTTTTCCCCATTCTGAGTTTCTTTGCATTGCTTCAGTGATACAGAGACTGCTGACTGGTGGTAACTCACCAGTCATCTTTGCAGCATGAAGTAGAGCTTAGCAGATCCTAGGAAGATCCAGCACTCAGAAATCCCTTGGTAATTAGTTCAATGCCTTTTTTTTTTATGCTGGCATCAGCAATTTGAGTGAAGCTTCTAAAGGATCTAGATAATTTTCGAAAGATAGTAGAGAATAGAAGAGGTGCCTGAGGACTGAAGAAAAGCCAATGTCACTCCAGTCTTCCAAAAGGGCAAGAAGAAACACCTGGGAAATTACATGCCAATTAGCTTCACCTCCATTCCTGGAAAGGTGATGGAACAACTCATTCTCGAGATCATCTTTAAGCATGTGGAGGAAAAGTGGTTATCGGGAGTAGACAGCATGGATTGACCAAGGGGAAATCATATTTGACCAATCAGAGAGCCTTCTAAGATGGTGTGACTAGCTGGGTAGATGAAGGGAGATCAGTGGATGTTGTCTATCTTGACTTCAGCAAGGCTTTTGACACTGTCTCCCACATATTGCCTCCCACATATTGTGGACATATTGGAGCATGTCCAGAGGAGAGCCACCAACATGATCAGGGAAATGGAGCATCTCTCATATGAAGACAGGCTGAGGGAGTTGGGGCTGTTCAACCTGGAGAAGAGAAGGCTCCAGGGGGACCTTATACTGACCTTCCAGTACCTGAAGGGGGCCTACAGGAAGGCAGGGG